>UCOH01007188.1:0-103759 GCA_900474275.1 Synergus japonicus
TATATATATATATATATATATATATTCCTATTTTATCCATGATCTAGAGTCAATAAGAAAGATTAAGATAATCCTGCAATTGCAGAATTTCTATTCCTTATCCTCGTATATCAAAGGTCACAGTTGAAATTGATTAACCCTTCGCTGCATAAACCCTAGAACTCTAGACCAATGAATGTTTTCTTTTGAGGAAAGAATAAGCATCAAATATGTAGTGTTTTATAAGTTTCTGAGCCTGAGAAACTTAGAAGAGCGATGTTCACTGGAGAGAGGAGGAAAAAGAGGAGGTATGAAGCCAAAGGTAAGGAAGAATAAGGATAAGGATATACAAGAAGAAGAGAAATAAGTCGAATGGCATGGCCGCCATCTTGAATGCTGGATTCAAGCCAGACCGGTCTCTCGGCAAGTTCTTCTTGAGGTCACGAGCGTGAGCACACGTTCGCCGTTTTGCGCCTTCTTTTCTCTCTCCCTCGACATCATTCTATCTCTCTTGACTTGCAGCGCATTCATTAGACTTGGTACCATTCGACCCAAGTCGAGTCGAGTCAGTCGAGTCACCAGCAACCAAATACCAATCCGTTCAGCTCTTGAGGTTATACCCAAGTTCCTACAGATATATACGTGAATGACTATCTCTCCTATTATGCATGCGCTATTAAAATGTATACAGAATATTCATTCCACTGAAAAAATCAAAGATGCAAATCCATGCTAAACGTTTTCTACCGGAAGTCGATTTTTCGCTTACGTATGTTTATATATGTATCTGTATCTGAACATTATATCCGACTTTGAAACAGAAATTAATAAAAACGATCACTGATATAAATTTCTGCACTTGAAAACTATAATATCATCTATTGTATAATAATTTGGTATAATAAAGTTGACTACTCTAAAACTTAGTGTGATATGCTGATGTGAAATTGCAATGTCAATGGCGAATCGTACGACGCGGGTGATGCACTTTTCTAAAGGAAGGGTGCTGCCAGTAAGTGCAGTAAATAGCATGCTGGTACCAGTGGTACCAACCCATGTCCGTGAAGACACGTCCTAGGTCCCGTACGCTTCCCGTGATAGCAAGCCGGCTTGACCAATTAAGGGCCTCAAGCTCTTCGAGCGTGCTCGTCTACGCGCACTCGTGCATGGTACGTAACGAGTAAGACTTACACCATGCGTTATATTCTGCCTCTATACCTTATACCTTTACATGCTAGCTAGCGTAAGACAGCACTCTTTACTTTGTCCTTTTTCTTGTTTTCTCTCTTTCTCAATCTCCGTTTCGAATCTCAGAAAAGAGGGCTGTATACAATCTCAAGTGTTGAACGGGATGGTCTCAAGCAATCCTTCCCTACAACTTACATGCTTACATCTTACAATATCAGGTAAAATTTGATATCCACCTCACGCAGCACAAAAGACCACCAAAAAGCGTACGCTCCCTGCGTTACAAAGACATTAATGCCCCACAGTTGGTCCTATTTCTTCATTTGAGCCTTCACTTGTCTCATTAATGACATTCTTTCACAAATAAATCAGGAACCTGCTTCAGGATCTTGGGAGATGATTCAAAATGCACCATACGCAATTCACACTTAGGGCACTTTAAAAAAGAAAATTCTCCTTTTCACTGAATTCATGTAATTTCATCCTTCAATCCGAAGGCCATCTTCACCATTTTCTCCTTCGATCGTTTTTCCATTTTGCTCTCTGTCGCTGAAACTAGCGCTTGTTCGCATTCTCTGCTGATCGGATCACTCTCGGTGAGTCACTTTTCGTTTGATTATAAATAGTTGATACAACATACAACTGTATGGCAATTACAGTTATCGTATGCTGGGTGCATTATCAGAAGTTCAAACTGCAATTGCACTCGGAGAAGATAAATTAAATCAATTAAGAATTAAGTTTTTCGTATTCAAACATCTGTAAACTGATTATAAGTAATGAATAAATAGATAAACGGACCTTGCCACCGAAATCAGCATATCAACATAATAGATTATGTATTTTTCATTCTAATTTTACTTATCTTCTAAAAATTGTTAGTTTGAATAGCCTATATAATATATTTAATATCGTATGTTATCAATTTTAATGATTAAATTTGTTCACTAGCAGTATTGAGACTTGGAAGTTGGCGTGTACCGAGAAACTTGGTCGAGACAGGTAAAAGCAATTGCCTTGAAAACTTCACGGTTCCCGCGACTCGGTCTACTCCTTGTCTCGTTGTTGTCCAGGTTCAACGACCTCTGATTCTCGATCATCTAATATAAAACTCGTTTCTCTCACCTTGATTCCTAACATCGATATACATAATTCGAATTTGGACAGATGATGCTGGAAGATAATATATATATATATATATATAAATATATATCAATCAATTGCAAAAGTTCAACTTGGAATAAGGAGAAAAGTTTTAAATGACTTTCCCCATGGCACTTCTTTTCCAGAAAAGACCGCCGCGTGTTTGAATTCTTTCCAAGTACGCAAAACACTCGGTTCCCGCGTCTCGACAAGTTTTTACGATGGGAATACGCGTAAGTTCAAGACAAGCTACTAGGAAAAACCCCCGTGCATGAAATCGCGTCACGACTTCTGTTATGGGCGATGTAAATTGTAAACATTGTCAAAAAGAAAAAAAATCGAGCGGAATTTGTTATTCTAAGTCGCTCGAGAACTGCACAACGTGAGATTTGATTCGCGATTAAGTTAGGTCTCCAGCCACGACTCTTCTGAATTGAATAAAAAATTATACATATAATATATAGATAAAATGTACCCCTTGTATCATCGTCATTTTAATTATCTTGATGCTCAACGAAAATTAAAAATAAAACCCAATTTTATGGACCAATTACGTACACTCATCTCCCGCTTGGCTGATTCTACGTCTCCCCCGAGCTCGAGCTATTTTAATCCCATCCGATCGAGGACACTCGACCCCCGAGCGGTGCCGTCGATCGGGAGATGAGTGTAATGCATTTCTATGAAAAAACCGAGGAATAAACTAAAGACATGCGACACCTCGAGTAACAACTGGAACTGACGAGGATGGTGGCAGTGAACTCAAGAAGGAAGTGAAAAAAGACAATTCGGGCTTCCGAGACTAATAGTCCCAAGGAGTAGAAAAACATTTCCACGAAAAAAAAAATCGTTAGGGAAAGAATAAAACAACTCGCTCATAATCTTGCCCATCATCTTCAACTTTGCAACATTTAATCTATAATCTAAGTTGTAGCGAAACGTCCTTTTAAATGGCTTTTTTCGTATTGCGCAAAAAATGGGGTCAAGGGCTGAGCTGAGATTGCGGCTCCTGGGGATTGACTGGAATTTCGCAGGATGTTTTAACGTGGTCGAGTGAACAGGTGTACAAGTGAACGCCTCCGTCGTACGACATGATTCGTCCATATGGTGGTCGTTAAACGGTTATGGTCAGTGGCAAACTGGCATTGGCGCTTGTCTCTAGGCAATAACACCGTTCTCCACTTGCTTCAACGATCCTAGAAAATAGGGTCTTCACCTATCTCGTCTCTCTCTGTTTCCCACCATCTTATCTGCAAAACAGAATGCGAAAATTGCAACTTGAAGTGAACTTAAAACCAACATGTAGAGCCCAAGGAAGTTGATTACTCTGAACAAATAACTAACAAAACTGTGTTATCTCAAGTACAAACAGTATTTAATGTTTGTTTTATCTTTTAATACTCGTCTTGCTCGAATTTGTTCAACTATATTCTTTAATCACTACAACGACCCCATGCTGAGTCAGTTTCAAGAAAAGACGACTGACCAACCATTGTTCTAAAAATGCAAGACCCCTTGTAGTTCTGAGTACGATTTTCGGTCTTGACTTGCTTGACAACAACCGTAGGTCACATTAAGCGAATTCGTTAACCGAGAAAATTCCAAAATTACTGGTCGTCGACAAAAATTCAGATCGTGAGAACCTAAGAAAGCATTAAGCGAAAATATAGTTTTGTAAGATGTTCATGTGTGAGAGTTTAATACATCGTTAGCATATATTACGAATATGTCACGTGTCTAAGATGTTAATTTACCCTCGAATTTACCTTTCAGGAACATAAAGTATTATATAAAGAATTGTAAGGATCCGTAATCTTTTAGAGGTAGAGTTTCTTTGCATTGCGAGCCCGGAAGTATATTGAAAGTAGCGGCATTAATTGCATTTTATAACTTTGGAATCGGCTAAAGCAATCCGAGTACATTGCGCGATGGTGGCACGAGTTGCATAAGCGCTCTCGCCTTGGCCTTGACTTTGGCTCTTGGTTACGACAACAAACAGTTTCGCAAGCCTAGACACCTTTCGCAATGCAACGGTGCGAAGCAGTAATGATTGTGAGACACTCCACGTGGGAGATATGTATTTTTAATTTTCCTAGTCTTCATGTTCCGTCTCAGGACATGTTTTAATTCTCGAAAATTCTTCTTTTAATTAATGCTTCATATGTATAATTCTAATTCTGATGTGACTATTCTAATATAGATATCATGCATATGTTTGGATCATATTCGTGCATATCATGTGGTAACCAAGCATCACATAACATTATGTGTTAGGTTTTTATTATCCAATTACGCGGATCATCTAAGTTATCTTTTTTAACGAAAGAACCTTGAAGAGTCAATATCTATTGAATTGGAACAATATATGTAACCTTAGATTAAAAGCTGATGATAAAAGTATAACGGAAACGGTGATATTATCTCTTGTCAGTTTTTAAAGTACAGAAAGAAGAAACTGCGTGTATCCTGATATGGTTGCAACATCTTTACCATAATTCCAAATTCTCGAGCGTTAGATAATGCTCGCGACGCGCACACGTAATCGTGTTATGCGAATGGCGTCGTCATGTAGGCATCGAGGTGAAATGAAATTCTGAGAATGGAACGTGAGGGAGGAAAAGAGGACTCTCTACTGGAGAAAGTATGGGCTCTCCTCTCGTTAGACCACTTTGTGATGCTCATTCTCCGCGAAGCGATCGCGCACCATATGATGATGGCTCGACTCGAGGATACTCCCAATTATAATAAATTAAATTAATTCATCTTCAATTATCGCATCTACCTCATTTTTCTGATCTATCTTAGCTACATTAGCTGTCTCCCATTCATCTTTTTTGTCTCCACAAGCAAAAACCAGATTATTAGCTCGATTGTTAGCTAATCCGATACAATGTATCGGATACATTAAAAATACATCATCATCATCTGATCAAAAAGAATCATCAAGGAGTAAATTGCATGATAATACACGGAAGGTGATAACTAGATTCTTATACAACAAAACCGGAGACATTAGGTCTTATATGTTTTGTAAACTTGTGTTCTAAGCTATTGTTTTATCAGTTTGAATGAAAAATTTATAGGAAATATCTTTCCATGATCTACAGCATCATAAATTCCACTGTATATGCGAATACTTTTTCATTTACAACCACACTCTTTTATTAGGCATAATCCACATGGTTCGGTGGTTCCCATGAATGACAGTTGTGGTAAGCCGCGTGAGAAGGTGCGTGGATGGTGATTAAAATCAATTTTCCTGGTCGACATGCATTGCGCAATGTTTGCTCTCTCCTGCAATATAACGAGCAGACTTGCGAGTTGCGAGTACCCTTGCCCTTTAGATTGCAATAGAAGGACAACAGCATTGCATTCAGAATTGCAAAATAAGAAAGTCGAGTCTGTTATCCTGGAACTGAGAGCCTTCACTATAGCGAAGACACTGTAGGTTTTCGATTGACTTCTTGTTTTCCGCGCATGTAATTCGCATAGAGACAAAACACAATTTTTTTGATAAATTCGCGTGTAACTCACGACTTGACGTGGCATGTGGCGAACACGTCAGGAACGCACATAGGCAGTGGTTACATACCTTAAGAACATTATAGACCATTTCTTGGTCTTTCTTCGCCAACCGCTGCAGACGCTTCCGCATTGGATGGAAGTACAACGCCCTGATGGGTGAAGAACGAGTGAAGAAGCAGAATTACAGTTCCGCAGGAATTCTCTCTACAGTAAAAATACTATTTTTTCTCTAATTTGTATCATTTAAGATTTTTAAAACGTGGCGGACCAGCTAATGAACAATGATGCCCAGAAAATAGGGAAGAGTAAAATTTTTAATTTTAAGTATCAACAACCGTAAGCTTATTATGTCTGGACGTTTAGGATTTGCTAGTTTGCTACCTGGCACCTGTTATACCTTTCGCATGACGTTCATCATTATATCTCTGCTATTTTACAGAGATCCGTAGATAAAAGCAGAAATTCAGTGAAAAGAAGATATATAAACACATGATCTCTTCTTCCGATCAGCTCAGAATTATACCTGATTCAGTAGGCTGAAGATTAGCTAGGCCTATATTTGAAATAGAATACCCTTATTTATTATAATAAATGAAAAACTAAAAACACCATCCACTTTAGAAAGATGTTTTTAATAATAATTTAATCTCTAATTGAGAATTCTTCATTAAGCAACTTTTTATTCTTCACTAGAGAGCTTATTAAGAAATTCTTTAAAGAAATTCCCCGTTTAGGACATTAATTGGACCTGTTCCACTCAAGTTATCGTAAATGTCGTCAAAATTAAGATAAGAATTTATATAGCTAGGACTTTTTTTCGAAGTTTCGAAGAGAAGATATTCGAATTCTTCGTTTCCCATGGTAATCTGGTCGTAAAAGTCGTGGCATCTACTGCATTTGGGAATTCACCTAAATCAGCTAACACCTCTAAGTCTTGTGTAAAGATTCTGAGATCTGATATAGTATTGGATGTCTGGATCCAGCTGAGAGGTAGAGGCGTATTTCTGAGAGGAGTCTCTCTAATATTACGACAAGTGGCGCCTGTAGTATAAGAATTTTTGAAAAGACACATATGCTTGTTTAGCAAGTATGGAAAAACGTTCCAAATGTCAACGAAGGGGAGCGAGGGGGTCAAAAAGTGGTCAAAAATCGTCCACGTAGTACATGGATTTGAAAACCGGTCACAATTCGTTTGCAATCCTTTTCAGAATTCCATAACCTACACTGTTAAAAATTTATTTTTCTTGGTCTCATCCCCCTATTTTGTTACAATGACCAAATAAATAATCTCCACCAAATTTTAGTGTAATCAGTTAATATTAACATGTGCCTCAAAGCACTCAAAGTTTCTTATGCAATTAACATGGGAAAAAGTACCGTTCAACTTCAAATGCAGGTATTTTTTTATATTTCACCGGAATTCTTTGGCTCTGTACAATTTGAAGTTGGACGGTACTCTTCCCCATGTTAATTGCATAAGAAACTTTGAGTACTTTGGCACATGTTAATATTAACCGATTTCGCTAAAATTTGGTGGAGATCATTTTCTTGATAATTATAACAAAATAGGGGGGTGAGACCAAGAAGAAAAGCACTTATAAGTATAGTATATGTATTATTACTATTTAATTAGCAAATTGAAAGCCATCTAATTTTCCAAATCTTCATTCTGTCTTCGATAGTAAAGCGCATAAATGCTCGAAAATATCTGTACGTGATTGTTTGGTATAGTATGAGGCTCTAAGCCGCTAGGCGGTATACCGCTTCGCGACGTAACCGGCATTGTGGTTAAACTGCTAAAGGTAAACGTAACCTTGCCGACTCTTCACGGATTCGATGTGAGTACATATACTACATACTCTTTTATCCACTCACACACTCTCGCAAATCTATATTTATAGACTCACTCTTGCTCCTCGAGTACAACCCTGTGTAGGTCTACATACACATACAAGAATGCATACCATATACAATTTTGTGGCGGGGGAAGGTGGTACCAGGTAGGGGGCAATGAGAGGGGCATAAAGTCTGAAGAACATACACATTGAAAATTGTATGCATGGATTTGTATGCATGGATTTGTGTGCACTCCTTTAGGCGCATGCGCGATCCTACTTCTTGTAAGACGCCTCCAGGGGCACCGAAATGTACTCCTGTGATCTTGAATTCTTGTTTCTTGGGAACTCAAGATCGGCAAATATCGTGAAGATATCCACTCGCGGAATGCCGACTATGCTTCACAGATCCTTTAGTTTACTGCGAGAAAATTGAATAGCGCAGAAAATGGGGTTCTGAATGTCTTCAGAGGAAGGACACCAACCCCCGGGGGGTTGGGCGACCATCTGACCTTTTTCGAGAGGGGGGTGGTGGTCCAGAGATGTATTATCTATAAAAAGTAATTGAAAAGAATACTTTCATAGATTTGCGTGATGATTTGCAATATAAATTCTTGCCATACCCTTTCTTGTGGTACAGACTGTATATGTTGCATGACGAGCTGGATGATGATGATTATCATCATTAGGATGATTATAAATGATCATCATTTAATCATAGTTTACTTATCGTAATAAGTAATCTAGTTATAGTTAGTCTATAGTAGCGAGTTATCGATGGCCAGATTCTCTATCCCAGTGTATTGATGAAAACCATAACAGTAGGCAATTTTCCATCAGCATCTTTCTACAATTGTGAATGTTCGTAAAAAAAAGAATCCAATTTCAGAGGATGTTGCAGCCCACTGGGTCTCTGGATATTTTCACAGGTAATATTACGGTGGTAGCATAACCGAGTCAGATCACTGGCACTCGATGAGCGGTTCTGGTGGGAGTGCTAGCGGCTTCAAGAGGGATAGGGGGGCGTGTACTGTTCTCAGGTGGAAGGGGACTGACAGTCGGTGAGTCGGGGCCCGGGGTCTTGTCCACGATACCTGAAGAACTTCAGTTGCTTACGAGAGGCCGAAGCTGGTGTTTTGCACGGTGTGTCGGTCCCCGAGCCAGTCTAACCGTAAATTGTCAAAAATCGTGCGCGATTAAAAAAAGATAATAATAATAATAATAATAATAATAATATAGTGAGTGATATACAGAGTTACAAAAGATACCATAAAGTGACTTCTTAAGTTATCTGGAGAGTGACTTAACTTAAGCGAGTGACTTAAAACAAATCAAGTGAAACCCCGGTCCAGTTTTGGGCTTGGCGGACTGGAATCGATTTTTTGTTATTTTTACGCTGGCGAACGCCAGCTCAGTGAGGAACTTCGTAGTTCGGAGAGTGCGCTTTAAAGTTAAGTGACCTTGGACGAATCTGCGATTTCCAGGCGAACTTGGGAGTGCAAGAGCGGGAGTTTTTTGAGGCTCTTTTGTTTGGGCCTTGGTGCTTAAAAAAGGTCTCGGTGACCTTGGGTACCAATGGTGACACGATCGCGATAAGTGCAACGTGAAGGATAATTTCGGGAGCAAATAGGGTAGTTTTTAGTCGAAGGTGACTCCGACGACAAGATGCCCAAGATATTCCTGATCAAGAATCGCCTCCACCAGCAGCAACTGAGGCTGCTGGAGGCCCAACATTCGGGAAAAAGTCCACCACACGGAGGAAAGGATAGCCCTCTCGGTGTACATGAACCCCTCAGTCTCATCGTCAATAAACATCAGTGTAAGTATCTCAAAAGTCATCAATCCCTTCATCCATTCTTTAGCTGATGATCTTGGAAACTTTGGGAAGCAAGTCCTTCACAAACAGTTGTTAGCTCTTAATCTGGAAGACACATTTTCCAGACTATCTTATGATAGTATCAGATTATCATAGAAAGAGCATTTTTTATCTCTTCTAATTTTTATTTAATGACCCCTGAGAATATAGCGAATCTTGGGCGAATCTTGAGCTTTTTTAAAAACATTTAGAAATGATTAGATGGGCCGAAGACGATGGTCTTTGCAGGTGTGGGCACCTGACACGCAGGTGCCTCTCCTGGACGGTGCAACTTGGCTACACATATTCTTCCGCAGCTCGTTAGCGAATAAAACTTGAAATAAGTGAAGATAATAATAATATAATGACCTAACGACGAGGATGCCCTTGACTCTGCAAGATTCTCTCGATTCTGCAGAACCACTCCTTATACGTACTTCTCTTTCTTCCTCTTCCTGAAGAAGTCCTCCTTGAAGACATTTTTTCTCAATTTTCTCTTTGCAATCTTATTCTTTTCCATTTTTAAACTATGTATTTGTAGAAAACTCGAAATTCGCATTTCAAGATGCAAGATTCTTAAGACTTTCTCGAATAGAGCAGAGATTCTCCAAGTTGAATGTTTCAAGTTACGTCATTTATAGAAGCGACTCTGAAAACACATGTTTTCATAAATAATGAATTCAGTGACTTTTAAACACGATGAACCGGTCGCAATCGTAAAAAATGATCTCTAAATAGATGAAAATTTAAGTCAGAGATTCTAATCTGTTTCGCATCCTCTTATGACTTGATTACACTGTTCGTGGATACGTTTAAAAAGTTTGCAATTTCACTTATCCTGAAATCAAATTATAAAAGATTGACGATTATTTTTATAATTCAAGTCCCGTTCCGTGTTTCTAAGGTTAATAAAAATTGATTTCCCGCAGAGTGCGATGTGGCGCTTGACCTTTAAAATATAATCTTGGCTGCCTGGAAGTAGGAATTCATTCAGACTTATAATAGAGGGCGTGATAAATACAAATTATAAATGTCAGTATAGACTTGATTTGTAATTTTAATTACCAATCTAACAAGATTTAATTTAAGACATAAACATTCTGAAAATAGAAGAAATTATTTTCTACATGGCAGTGAGAACTGATACGTCTCAAAAAATGTTATATTGAAAATCAGTCTCTACCTCTCTGGATCTTTATTATGTTTAATTAAAATGATCAAAAAAATCTATAGTAACTAAAAAAAACCTCCTAATAGAATTTCGTAACTCTTGCGCAATTTCTCCCACTTTTTCTGGTATACCACCATCTTGTGGGTTTCCTGGATGAGCAACATCTTATTCTTGAACAACGGTATAGTGAGTAGGCGGTTTCTGGACCGCAAGAGCCTCATCCTAAAACTGGTTTAGGAATAGAGGCCTCTTTTTCTCTCTTCTTTCAGGCATCTTAATCATAATTTCGAGAGGCTTACGACCCTAGGGCTAGACCATTTTCCTGTAGTATCAACTTTACGTTCTCCATAATACAGGATTCGAAAGATTTATCTCACACATCGTAATAACTCAGAGGCTTTATCTCAGATCCCACAAGAATTCTACTATTAAAGGTTCATAAAACCAAAGAATGTTACCATAATGTGAGGAATGAGGATAAATCAGATTTACTGATTCAATATTAAAATCCACTCTTTAAATTGTCCACATTTTTTACTGGAACTTTTTATTCGGTGAATTTTTTCGATTTATGAGTCATATCACTAGAGTGGGTTCTAATGAAATTCGACCAATATAAATATTTAACAAATTTTTTTTTCTATGAATAAATAAGCATATGATTATGAATTATATCGGAGATTTTAATACCGGGTAAAGCAATGTTCTTAATATTTAGCACAAACAAATGTTTCTATTTGGACCTAATGTATTACTAAATCTAATTCAATTTTCGCGCACTGATGGTTTTTATACTTATTGTTAGCTGATTTCTTCCGCGTATACGAAGGTTATTGTCCAGTGCATAAGAAATAGAACCGTTATCTCCAGTGCAATATGTAATAAAAACAAGATGCAGGGTCAATTCTCAAAATGATATCTTTCACGCCTTTGTCTCATTATTTTTGTGTTTTGCATTAAAAGAAAAAAACTGAAAGAAGCTGAAGAAACTAGAGTCAATATAATAACCTTTTAATTATTTACATTAGTTCTGCCTCTCTATTTGCGTTTACCACATCTCTACGATAATCTGAGTTAAAAGCAACCGAGTTTGCTTCGCAACAGGTGTTCTCATTCGATTCTGGTATCTTTTCATCTTCGGAATAGTTGGAACTTCTCTTACGCACAGATTGAGCTTCCAGTTCTCTTTCTCCCTCGCTTTGGTAGCACTCAAATAAGAATCTCAAGAGTTACTTCACCATCGAACTGAATCTGTTGGATGATGGTTCGATGGTGGTTGAGGGATAGAGGGGAAGAAGGAATACAGGGACCAGTTTTCCATCCTCGCTTTGTACCGCTAAAGCTTACACTTTACAGGTCCTTCTATATACGGCGGGCAATCAGATACCTTGACTCCCCACAGAACCTGTATACAGATATCCTCGGACACACAAACACAAAGAAAGTGTATACACTTGGTTTCTCTCTCAAACCTTGGCCATCGAGTGCGAGTGATTGCTGAGGTAAATAAATAAAACAAGAAAAAACTGAAAGTATATGTGTACATGGGAATGAATATCACGTCCCGTTCGTTATTTATATTTTCGTCTTAACGTGGGAAGCAAAATGAAAGAAAGGAGAGTGTTTTCTGCACTAGCTGATTAAATTAAATGTTAACTTACAAATGGTGTGTGGTAACTGTGGAATATATTACACAAAGCATAAAGAAGCTAATAATAATCACTGCCTTAAAATATTCATCAAAAAATCTAGCTCTGTTAACCTTCAGGTTGTGTACGAATCTTGCGAAATTGTAATTAGTCGTTAGATTTGCGGGTATTTTCCCTTCTGCTGCGAATCGCCAAGGTGGACTCGGAGTGGAAGGACAACTGTGTAAAACCGTAATTGAAAGACTGGCTAAAGATAGTCCGTTCTTTTTCCTTCTCTCAATTTGCGAAACAAGTCTTTTCTCTAGCCTTAGAATTCTAATCAATTTTGTTACGTTTAAACTTACATCTTACAATATTTTTAGATATCGTGGAGTACTATGCATAGTGTAATTTATAGTCCAAATTATAATTAAAGCCGTCTTCAGCTTGGAATTTCACCATTTTAATGTTTACGATTTGTTGTTCTCGTCGTTTCTAATATAAGATAAGGCATTAGGTCAATCTAGTAGTAAAAAGAAAAACCGTTCGACGGAAATATGTCGGATGATTGTAGCGGGTGTCGTAGCGTGCAAGTCGGTACTTATAGAGGTACCTGTCGTTGACACGTAGGAAATCACGCGGTGACGTGCACCTGTGCCAAAGGCCAATATACCAGGATGTGCAGCCATTGTGACAAATTACAATGCAGCAGCGCTCGTTGGTTGAATACCTATAACACAAATGTACTGCAGAGATAGGACCGCTAATATTAAATGTATACACTCACCACTGAAATTAGTAACCTAGCCCGAGTTAAATCCATTATGTGTAACTTTCAATTAATATCCAAAGCATTGACTCGCACACGTTCTCTGATTCCCACAAAAATAATTCAGTTTCTTACACCAATTCAGCAACCGAAGCAGGTAGCGAGAATACAAAATACGTACCTGTTGCCTATATTGCTCTTGCGTATAAAGTACCGTGGCAATGCCACGAGACTATAATGTGGCGCAAGAGGGCCGTGACCGAAATTCTTTCCAACCAAGAGGGCCAAGTGCAGAAGTTCTCCTGCGAAATCTCGTCTCTTTTTCACCACAAACTTACCACTGTAATAATCCTATACAGTAGACGTACTACCATAAACCCTGAAAAACGATCATTTTTCGGTGTTATTTACTCCACAGAAGTTATTTCTCAATTATTCTCATAAACTTGTCATTAAATTGCATTCTATTTTTAGAAGTGATTTTTTTTAATTGCTTCTGAGGATTTGTATACTTAATCGAGTTTCTCTGGAAGATTTTCTTATTTCAAAGTTATTTCACGGATCGTGGAGTGATGCAATGCGTAAGGTATCCGCAAATGAATACGGAATCGTGGAAAATAAAAAAGAAGCGATCGTTCCGCAGGGGAATCCTTACGTAACGCGACGTCCTAACACGGTATACGCGTTGTCAACCTTGCTGCCAACCCACGCACAGTACCGCTACGCAAACGTCCACAGACAGGAATAATGCTAGCCTAAACGTTATGTATGACTGTGACTAACCCTTTATATTGTTCTTTGTTTGATTTTTTGCGACTGAAAATGTGTCAAGTGGATGTAATTTTATAAGGTGATAAGAGACGATCTGCATGAGCATTATATACAAGAATAGAGATTCTGAAATACAATTTGAATTCTTTATTCAAATACCCCTATGGTATTTAAGTAATAACCACTTGAAACTTTGTAGCTCTTTGAAGTATGCGTAATCCCTTAATTTGTCGCCAATTTCTTCTAAACAAGTTTCAAATTGATTCAAGTAACCATCAATTGCAATATTATATTTATATCTACCTTTTTGCACACTTAGTGTACAATATTTCAACCTGCGGGTATACGGGTACGCAGGGTGTCTCATTCAATGCTATCTCAGCTTGCATATCTCTCGTGTTAATGAAAGTCTGTAAAAATATATTCAAGAAGCGGGCACACAGGTTAAAAATAACTTATTTCATTAAGTAAACAAATGTTTTTCAATGAAATTAAGAAATGTATGTGTGTAATTTATTTATGTGTAATTGGAAGCGTTTAAAATTGAGCATAATCAGACCTTTGAAAAAATATGTAACGCTTTTCTTGGGAGCCGGTGTTTCTTTACGGATGGTGGCTTCTAGTGCTGCAGGTGCTTAAGACGACCCAATGTGGGACCCCTCGTGATGAAACGTAATACTCGTCTAATGTAATGTTTGTGATGTAAAGAAAGACGGCACTTTAAAACGACGAGTTTACAATAGAGCGAGATTCATTGGCGTCGGCTTTTAGAAAGTTCTGGATTTTGGATCCACTGATAATCTCCTAATACTATCTGTCGTTAACAATATTTTTCTAAATCTAATCCATAAAGCAAACATGTTTTTTTTTACTATTCCTGAATACAAATTATGGTAACAGTTCTAAAAGGATTCGTTAGAATCATATTACGAAATTTTTTCGCCACTTTAAACCACTTTGAACGTACTTGTCACAGAAATCTTATGAATTTAAACACGTCCTTCGGAATATCTTTCACGGAGGAAGAGTTTTTTTTAAAAAAACATTTCTAAAGGATTTTAATATAATTTAAACTAAACACTATTACTTTGTTCGGAGGATTGAAAATCATTGCTACAAATTCTAAAGTGACGGAATTTATAAATAAAACATTTAAATCGGTGCTTCACGACTCGAAAGGCGGGAAAAAACATTAAAACGATTCCTGGGAGTGGTTACTTGGAAGTAGGTCGAGCATAAGCGAGCTGAGTTTCGTTCGATCGGACGGACCCGGACTATAAAGGCCGATAACGATAGTTCGACTTCTCCCTATTTTTATTCTAAGGCTGCAGCGATTTTCCTTCACTTGAAAACATTTTATTCCACTATATAACTTAAAATAGTAAATAAATCTATTAAACAATTCCTTTTCGATTCTTTTAACAAAAAGTACGCATTTTGTATAAAGTACTTATCACAATGTTCTAAGAAAATGCATGTATCTATTTTTACAAATTACTCTTCGCAGTTAATGTCAGCGGTGATTATGGACCTTAAAATAAATACTGAGCAACGCTATTCACCTTCTGAGTGATAGGTCGTCTTTTTGCACAGGTTATTAATTTTATGCAAACGGTGTCGATAGAAACTTATTTACAGTGTCGAGCCGGGGACGCCTCAACGGCATTGACCTGAATTTTTCTTAATCACTGACTAGACTACAGATTTTCGATTATTGATTCCACATAACTAAGGTCCTTATTTTATAATCATATTATTAAATCGTTTAAAGAAATAAGCTACAAAGATATCATTGTTACGAATAAGAGAATATTTTTACATATGATTCTGATGGAAATAATGTAAAGCTATTATATTCGAGTGAATATTGTTGTTTTGCTATTGTATTCCCGTTTCTGTTTTCATTGTCGTCAGATCGATAGACCCCTCATTTCCGGATGTATGTGATCCCGCATCCGGTGCTTATATTTTCTCATAGCTGCTTCCCAGAAATTCTTTATTCATATGCGGTAATAATATTGTGCAAAAAAACGTGTCGATTCCTTCGACCCAAAAATACATAACCAAAATCTTTAAATTATATTAAGTATATTGTCCGTAAGTAATGTTACAACAGTACTGATAGGTATATATAATATTATATGAATCTCTGAGAAATATAATCAAGTTGAAAACGGTAAATCGCTATTAACGCACTTAGGCATTATAATAGAGCGACCTTGAGTCAGAGCACAACGAACGTTGACTTCATTATCCATTAAATGAATTTTTATTATTGTGAGATAAATTAATATGTATTCATCTAATGACATTAGATTACTCGCGAAAAAATTCCTTCTATGGAATCAAGTTTTAGTTTAAATGCAATAAATGAAAATTATGTTCAAAGAAGATGCTAGAAAGTGAATTGCAAATATTGCAATTGAAATTTATGAAAATATCTCTTTACTTTTGGATTATCATATTACAGATAAAATTCATTAAGAATTATTATAAATTCAAATAACGCGAAGTTGCTGAAGATACATATTTTACCTACAAAATATAAGGTAATAAAAACGAAAATGTAAGGTTGTAAAATAAGTTAAAACGGAATGCTAGAAATCTAAAATGTGAGGTAATAAAAAGTACTGAATGCTGAATGTTATATATGGAAGAGACAGAAGTGGATGCTGGGAGGTGCATCTTTAACTGAAGTCACCGAACGTACGGTTCTCTTCTGCTTCATTGGTTGTTTGACTTGTTTCTCGAGGAGCATTTGAGTCTCTACCAAGGCCTCTCTCCGTCTCTCTCACTCCCTTAATTTAATTTTCTGTCCCTCCTATTCCATTGCATTCCCGACTCGTTCAAACCACTTGAATCTTGAATGTATTCTTCTCTTCCTCTTGCTCACATATCGCCCTCACATTTACCGCACCTTATTGAAAACTCAGGATCGTAATCAGAAGATATATCCTTCAATCAGTTGAAATGAATGCCAAACGTGAAATTATCCAACGATAAAAGAACTTTTCTCTTACGATAGGGTTTGTCTTTTACGATTTGTCTCCGCAACTGGGAATTACCCTGAAAATAGAATATCTTATTAATTTCTGATATAGTTAATCCGCTCGCTTCGTTGCTCCCAGTTTTCGTCAGTTATAAAATACGGTCCTGTCGTGGGTTGTCGAAGTACCGGTTCCCCGTTTCACTGTTCAATCTCCTTCTCTCTTCCTCTTTCATTCTTGTCGAGGGCAACATCCTTCTTTGTTTTCTCTCTCTTTCTTGCACGAACATGCTTAGTATACCGGTCACGAGGCGAGTTTGTATTTATAGCAAGACACGAGAACTCGAGGATTTAGTTAGTCGCTATACAAACTGTACGGTCTCTGAAGGTTGCTCAGATTGCTTAAGGAACACACCGCCATTTTGGATCTTCCTCGGTGGACGCTCATATGACGTAGTCTCCACTGTGACGCAATCTTCCCTTCCTAAAATGTTACAATTATTGAAATCAGAGTCAAAATTATCATCAAAATGTTCAAGGATTTTTCAAATTTGTATTTACCAATGTCTGTAGATATTTGAGCAATACTACTTAAAAGCTATGAGCAATACACTAATCTTCGATTGGTAGCAGAACCCAAAGCCTACAAAAAACGTGTCCTCGAAAGCATTGGTGGCTTCCTGGTTTCCGCTTCACCGGCAACGTTGACGTCCTCGTGCTCTATTCGAGAATCGCCTGCCTAAGTCAAAGTCAAGAGAATGTGCTCATTTCGCTGAGTTGTCGCCATTATTAGATAATTGAAAAGTTCTGAACGTTCAAATGAACGAATTTTTCTATTGATTGTATTTGTAACTACAAAAAGTTTTTAAATATTGATTAATTTACATTGAAAATAATAAAGAATTAAATAAACTTGTAATCCTGATTGTTATTTTTAGTTGGCACAATATTTCTGGATAAAATATAATTAAAAAAATATATTTCGTTCATTTGAACGTTCGAAACTTTATTCACATATTATTAGACGTGCCAGTTCTATATACATCAAGATGCTCAATTTCAGACTTCTTTCACGAATCTCGAATGTAAATTTACATTTAAAATTCCTTGAAAAATGTTGAATAACTAAATGTAAGTTAAATTTAAAAAAGAAGCTTAATGAATGACGAACTGAAAATTGTTGTTGAATTACTCCTCCGCGAAGACTCCTCTTCTTGGGAAACCGATAAACATGAATCACTCTGTATTCTCTCTCCGCACAAAACAAGAGAGCTGCAGCAAAAGAACATGAACCTTGTCCGCATTTTGTTACGATTCTCGGGTTTTCTGTTCGAAAGAGAAGAAAATTATATGCTTTATAATAACAGAATATGGATCACTGAAGATTCATAATAATGTCACTGAAATCCTAGCAAGAGTAATTATATAAGTATTACAGTAACCGGCAGCAAGAAGATTATATTTTAAGATCAAAGTTGAAAAGGATCTTTTAATCTTGAACAATTGTGTCGATTCATAAAAATCATCAGGTGGAATTTCTAGATTACCTTTGGCCCGATTGTCTCATTGACAAGTCTGCATTTAAAGGCTCAATGCCAAGAAAGAACACATCACGAATACTAATGTACTCCCGACAAGTGCAACGACCTGAAGTTTCAAATTCCGTGCTCGTTCTCTTTTCGGGGGCCTGCAGTCTCCAATGGTTCACCGCAGGGGTCCACAGACCTACGGTGTCGATTAACTATGCTAGGTGGGAGCTCAAAACGAAAGGGATAAGTGTATGACGTCAAAAATGCCAAACCAACCGAATAACCAACGGTTAGAATCGGTGAAGGTCATTATCGTTGCCACACATGGAATCACTTGATATCTATACTGGCTTAAGGAAACTCTTTCTGAATAAACTATACCAGTCTGGGTTAGTTTCTGATTCAAAAACCAAACCTCGTGCCGTTCGCGCGACCTCGAAATTTACATGGGGCCTTGTACTCGAGAGTTGAGAGCAGAAAACAGTTTCAGTGGATTGAAATAAAAGAATCAAAAATAACGGGCTATATTCTAGAAATATCGACGCAAAAACTAATATAAAATTTCTTTGTTTTCCAGATCGAGATAAATTGGATGATGACCGAGCAACGACTCCAGAATCTCTTCGAAGTAGCAGTCCAGCATCTTCGCCACCTCCGACCCTTCACTGGCAAAGTTCGTTAGCCTCGAATTCGAATCAGAATTCCAGTTCTCATGGAGCTCCAAGGAGATTTATCTCCAGTATACTCGGTGGTGACGTACCTTATGGAAGCAGAGGCCACGTCTTGACGAGGGCGGAGCGAAAAGAGTACAGCAGTCCACCCATCGCCCCAGCCCTAGAACCGAAATTTCTGTCCAAGTCGGATAAGATCGAAGTTCCAAGGCCGAAAACACCACCAAAAGCACCCAAAGTTGAACCACCCACGAGGGTATCAGTCATCCAGAGGGTGCCACCACAAGCGCAAAATCCCAGGAGAGAGGAAACAAAGATCGAGGTTCCCCGTACCCAGGAACCTGAACAGGTAACAATCTTTCTCTTATCTCTAAAAAACTGATCTTTGAATTTCTACCGAAAGCAAGAATTAAACATCTGACCTTAAATTTCATTGCAGGATCAACCCATAGACTATGCAGTACCTAAAAGAAAAGAAGACGAGGAGAAGGCTAGAGAAGGCGCCAAAATTTCCAGGACAGTTGGTAATTCGATTGCGAGGCCCCTCCTGGCGATGAGATTATCGGGACCTCAAGCAATTCATGCGGCAGCTGGTCACGGAAGAACGTCGAATTCAGGAGGCAATGCCGGAGGCGGTGGTGGTTCCTCGGGCGGTGGTTCGTCGAATGGAGGAAACACTGGTGGATCAGGAGGTGGCTTCAGTTCTGGAGGCGGTGGAGGCGGAGGCGGTGGTGCTATTGGTGGTGGAGCTGGAGGCGGCGGAATGAACCCTGGCGGCAATGGTGGTCGTGGAAATTATGGACCCAGTTCGCCTCCCACAGGATCTTTACCTCCCTTCTATGAATCCCTCAAAGGTGGCAATAACCTTGCAAACTTTGCAAATCAATATAATGGTACGCAACTATTTACATATAGCTCAAATGATAAAGATCTTTGATCTTTGATTTGACTTCAAACTTAAATTTCGCTTTCATTTCTGACCAAGACACTTATTTTTAGGAAACGGCTACCTAACGCCGTCACCAGCGGTTGGCATGGAATGCGACACAGGTCAGCACGATGTCAACTCTCAGCATTCGTACGGTGCGCAGGAAGGAAAGCAATATTCTCTGCTGCAGAATGTCTGTGCCTCTTATGGAATTGCTCTAAAGGAAGAAGAAGACCTATCTGCCTATAAAATACCACCCAACGATATTTTATCGGGTCAGTACGGACCTTTCGATATGACAGATTCGGGGATGATAGTTGACATGGTGACTGGTTCGGTGGTCGATCCCATGCAGTTCACGGCGACCTTCACCTTCAACTCACCTCCGGATCACAATGCCTTTCTGGAAAGCCTGAACGATGCAGCGGACCTGTTCTTGCCGAAACTACCCGCTGAAGAGGGAGGAAATGATCTGCTTGAAGATTCGCTGCACTCTCCTGGATCCGCTGGAAGTGGCATGGGTCAGGATGGTCAGATAACGAGTCCTGTCGAACCCAGTGTGGATCCCTTTCCTGAACACAACCTATCACTCACGAGAGGATTCGACAACTCCAGGTATGAATTTGTTGAAGACTTAAACAGTAAACCAGCTAAAAAAAGTTTAACATTAGAATATTAATAAAAAACTTAATTTAACCTTTCCTTTTCAGACACTACACCGTACCTCAACATTTATCTCCGAAAATCTCAGGAATATCGTACCCCACCGGAGAATCTAGCTATCATCCGCTTCCTAAGGAGCGTGCGGAATTGGCGCTGCATATCAACCAAAACCAACACCAGCCTGAACCGCAATTGCAGCAGTTGCAAATTCAAGTGCAGCTTCAACAGCAACATCAACAGCAGACCTCGCCTCATCAACATCATCAGGGTCTGCTTAGTCCTGGACTGAGTTTCGCTGGAAGTGGTAAGCATCTTTATTTTTTTAAACTAGACATCAGATCTTAGACAACTTTAAACTAGATCAGATCTCTGATACCAATTTCTAATCACATCCCAATCTTGGGTTCGCAGGTTTAGAATTGGATTCCGGTAGCAGTGCTGGTGGAAGTTTACCGAGTCCAGGAGCAGCATCTTGTTCCTTGGATGCTGCTTCAACGAGCACATCACCTTCCTGTGCATTGATGGAGCACGCACCAAGTCCTTCGGGTGTAGCAGCTACAGTGAGTTCATCTACTGGTTCAGTTGGGGAGCTCCCGCTTACGCAACGCGTTGATGTACTACAGCAGAGGGTAAGCACCGGATTGATCCAGGCAAAAGCATATCTCTCTTTTTGATTCTTAAATAAAGAGAGACATTCTCGCAATCACTTCTTGATCGCGTTCGACTTTAAAGATACTATGCAATGCCAATCAACTTCAGTGCTTGATCCCGTCGTATTGTAGTTTCAATGACTCGCGTGTTCTAAAGTCTTGTCGTTTTTACAGTTGGGCTTGCCTGGAGATGTTCAAGTGGAATTCGTCAATGGTGGACATGGAATTAAGAACCCTTTGGCTATCGATGGTCAGAGGCAAGGCTCTGCGACTCGTGATGAAGAAAGGGCACCTCGACCGCCACCTGGCAAAGTAACTATTAGATAATTATATAATTCTACGATCAAATTGATCATGATTAGAGAGTAAGATAGCTAATTCTTTTTTATTTTCAGGATGATGATCCAAACAGGTTTACCTGCCGAGTCTGCAGCAAGAACTTCAGTCTCCAGAGACTCTTGAACCGCCACATGAAGTGCCACAGTGACGTGAAGCGGTACCTTTGCACCTTTTGCGGCAAGGGATTTAACGACACCTTTGACCTCAAGAGGCATACAAGGACGCACACTGGAGTTAGACCCTACAAATGCAACCTCTGCGAGAAGAGTTTCACGCAAAGATGCTCTCTTGAAAGCCACTGCCTCAAGGTCCACGGTGTTCAACATCAGTACGCCTACAAAGAACGTCGTACAAAGGTAATTATCTTTCACAAATTAATCAGATACCAGAGTTTTTACTTATCTTTTCTTCAGAATATACATCTAAATCCCAATATTTTTATAGGTCTATGTCTGTGAGGAGTGCGGGCACACCACACAGGAGCCAGAGGTCCACTATCTTCATCTGAAGGAAAAACACCCATACAGTCCTGCCCTGCTCAAGTTTTACGACAAGCGGCACTTCAAGTTCACGAACAGCAATTTCGCCAACATGTTGCTTCAGGTGCGCACGTAGAAACAGACTGACAAATGAGTGACTTTGCGAATCGAGTTCTTCATTTATAAAAGTGCGCGCAGATTTCAAGTTCAATCTGTCTACTGCTTAGAGATTATTCTTGGTAGAGATTTTGAATCTAGAATTTTGAATCTTAATATTTAAAAGCTAGAAGATCGGGGGGGTTTGGGTGAATCTCACTTGTAAGATCAGACAGAACAGTAACACGTTCTTGGTCATGTGACTCTCCAGGGCGGTCTTCTTCAACGGGATACCCGGAGTGTGGATTCATGTGCAAAGAGGACATCCAAGACACTTGAGACGCCTCTTCCTCGCTTGCAAGTGGGACGTGCTACCACCTCCTACTGAACCTGGACTCAGCATCCGGATCCAGAAAGAAGAGGACGTTGAAGGTTTGCCAGGTTTTACGAAAGGCAAGTAGGTAATCATCAGCTGAGATTCCAAACTTCTCAACAATGTGGCAGCCCTGCTAAATCTCTTAAAAGATATTCGTATCTCAGTATTTTCTATGAACTTTTAAATCCTTTTGAAGGTCTTAAAATTTTTTTGATAAACTTTTTACATAGTGGACAAGTCTTGAAAATTCAAGACGCTGCGTCCACTTCGACTGACGTGGAACAATATGACGTAATTGTATAGGATAGGTTTCTGTCGCTAGGAGCCGTAAGTACACCTTGTTAGTTAGGGTAACCTGTGATATAGAAAGGCGAAAGTTTATCGAATACTTCTTGTACACACCACATCTCATCACCGCATATCACTCGCGTTCAAATATCGCAAAAACCGCGATCACTTACACACATCATATACACATTACAAGACGGGGTTTCGTGCAATGTTTTTGCGGTGGTAGGAAACTTTCATGCGTGGACTCGCAATGCACATATTTGTACTTAAGCTACAGGGCATGGATTTGAAGATCAATTTTGAATACTACTAAATAATTGAAAATTATTCGTCTTATCATTGAACTTGAGCTAAAGTGTCGGTTCTTTTTGAGACAATTAGCGTTGTAGTGATAAAATTTGATAATAGAAGCTCATAATTTTATTAATTTACTTTGTTGAAATATAGAAGTTGTAACAATTGAGCTATGTTATCAATTACACATTGGATCTATTCGATCACCCAAAAAGACCCAATTAACGACTTTTTTCAACTCCATACCCTGAAAAAAATGTTATTTTGCAGGTTCATTAAATTAAATTGATAAATGCATAGACTCTATAGTTTCGAATTATTAAATTATTATATAAAATATATGTAGATATGACTTTAGATAAAGTGAATTGGCGAGTCCTCGAACGCTGCGTAGGCTTAGTTAGTGTCAGTTAAAAGCAGCGGGTGCTTCGGAAAAAAGCTTGCTGCTTTCTTCCAGCGAAGCTGAATTTCCGATACTTTGAATATTAATTCTTGTAAATAAAGGAGTAATTAATTCTAAAAATTTAAGAATTGCACTGGGTCTGTTTTTATTTTGGATTTATTCTTAATCAGAAAGTTTGATTTTAAATATTTAATATAATCGAGAAGTGCCCAGTGTGAATTCTAGTGACTGTAAATAGTATAGAATAATGTTTCAGCTGCTACAGTTGAAAGCGGGTCCACAGTTTAGTCCGTAACTATTTGTACCTTGGATAATATATTAGAAAAATGTATAGTAGCGTGAGAAGTGTTTTGTGCGTCCCTATCTCAGCAATACTCAAGCGAAGAACAAAAGAGGACGAGGAAAAAGATAAAATATTTCACCTAAGGCAATCGCATCTCGTTATTATTTAATTTACGTTCAGTATTGTCCGATATGAGTAATGACTATTGTTAACGTAATTATTTGATTATTAATATTATTGCGCCTTTCATTAAATATTCGTCTATTGTCGTTGCTTCTTCGCTATCACGACATTGCAACTCTATCGCTATTGATTACTATGGATAGTAAAATTAATGGATATTATCATTATTATATATTATTATAATTATTATATATTATGATATAATTATAACAAATATTTATCAACGTTAATTTTTAACAGATGCGTTCCCTGTCAATTTCTTATTTTATTCGCAGAGAGACGATTATGAATGCTTGAATGTGTGATTACAGCAGGAGATTGCAGTTTGCAAACGATTGCTGATTTGTACCTAAATTTATTATAAACGCTTGTGTGTCGAATGAATCTGAGTGCGAAGAATGCGATTAACACGAACGACTGTTTCATTTTTGTAATATATATATATCAGCTCGAGAATCCGAGCAACATTTGGATATTTTTAGTCTCTAGACCCGATCATTAATCGCTGTTAACGGTAAATCGTGGTTTCACACTTCTGTGTATGTAGAAATCAAAGAGATAATAAAAATCATGTTACAATGAAAAACTGTTTTCTAGCATTACTCCTTTAATTTCGCCCTTATTTATGTATGAATTTAAGGAATTTAATTTTATAGTCAGGATATTGTAAAAAAGATCGTTCTTTTTAACACTCCCACAACTCAGGCAAATTTATTAATTTCCAAACATTTTATAATCATTTAATTAGTGCAGAGCACTGAAATATAAATTTTTTAAATCTTAAATTAAGCTCAGACCTTAGAGGCTTTTAGAAAATTATACATTTTTTTTTAAAATAGATCCAGGACGGAAGCACTGGACAAAAAGTTGTGCGCTTTTTGCACAATAATTTATCCTCGACAATTAAACTACAACTCCTGGATGTTTCTTATCTGCAACAAATAATTAAATTTTCAGAATTTCTGACTGAACTCTTTCTTATCTTATAATTCTATTATAATTATTTCAAAAATGACATTTAATACACTCGTGTTTCTTAATCTACTCACTACTAATAACAGAGGTGATTGGTAATTGTCTTGTTTTCAGAGGCACTTGTGGAGGAGTTTTACGTCTTCTAGGTGACTTGTCTTCATTAATTAACTTTTGCACCTGGAAAGAGTTATGGATCAAAATTAAGGGCTCGTTAAATGTAAATATGTAATTAAAATTTAAAATTCATCTGAAGTCAAACCTGATAATCGATAGCATTAAATTGCCACTTCCAGGTGTGATTGTAAAGAAAAGGTCGATGATCGAATCGATTATCATCAGGACTGTAAGTCTCCGCGTGGCAAGAAGGTGTCAGAATTGTCATCTTGTGACGATTGATTGCATAGCATCGATAGAAATGCTTCACTTTATCTCCAACCTAAGAAAAATGAAAAGATTAATAAAATAAAATCAAGAGATTAAGAAATATGAAACTCACCTCTTTAGGTGTGCAATTATCCCAAGTGTGAACCAATCTGCAAAACATTGAGAAGGGACCAGCACAATTTTGTTTCCTGAGTCTGCCAAAAATTCCCAATTCAACATAAGTCATTCCCATATCTACTTCATCTAATTGAGCGTAGTGGCCATCTTGTAAAGGTTCTAATTCTGCAGTCGGGGGAGCTTCAAGTATTCCAGATAAAGTTTTGATCCCGTATTTTCTCCTGGAAAATGAATTAATTACGTAGAAACCTAAATAAAAATGAGATACTTAAGATTGTTGCGGCAAAGTTACCCAAAGTAATCCAGAAATCTTTTCAAATCATTCTTCGCAATTCCACCAATTGGATTGATGTCTGCACTGCTGCAATCATATTTGGTGAAGTATCCTCTTAAAGCTTCATCAACATTACTGGATCCGAGAACAAGAAGACCTCCAGGTCGTCCTCGAACCCAGAGCATCAACTGTGCGAAAAGGTAGGCAATCACCATCCTGAGTCGAGCCTGAAATCGGAATAAAATTATTTAAGATCTCTAAAGCAAAAAATTATTCTCTATTTAAAGAATTAAGAACCTGAATATTCTGTAGGGCTAAATTTTCTCTTGGGGATCCACCATGTGCCTTAAATTTAGGCGCGAGCTTAGTAACCTGTTGAAAAATCCCTAGAATAGCAGAAATGGCAACATCGATAACAATTGAGTGATGATACGATCCAATTTCACTAGCAAGTTCAGCAGCCTTAGCTTTTGTTTCCGAAGAAGAATTTTCCGTTCCCATGTAGCAAGTAACAAGGAGAGTATTACAAAGTTGTTTAGGGTCCGTAGGAACATATTCGACATCGCCGACAATCTTCCGAATGTCCGAAAGAACCTGAGCGTCTGATAAAAAGTAAAATTTAAAATGAATACTCAATCATAATGAGAATGTATAGACAGTACCTCCTTTTTTAACAGCATTCACGATTAAATCACACATGGAGTAAACTAAACAAGCTGTTGATGAAGAATCCACGCCTCCACTCAGTGGCAGGAAAAATCCTCCTTGGCAGGATCGTCTATTTTAAATTATTCTTTCATTCTCATTATCTTTTAATTTCTATTTCCAGATTTTTTAAAAATATATACCTAAGATAATCCCAAAGCCAGCAAGCCGGAGCGAGTGAAATTTCTTCCTCCGGCGTGTGATACCGAATTTTATCAGGTTGATCTTCATCTTCGACTGCGCAATAATTTAATTCGAGTGGCTGATCTGGTGGATCGGAAATAAGACTCTCGGATGTTAGGGCAAAGTCTATTTTCACTCGAGGATAAGGATTTGATTTTGCTGCATTATGCGATCTTGAACGAATTTGATTTCTGTAGGTCCTGCAAAACAGATTTAGATATTTAGAGTAAAATTAAGGACTCTTTGTTATAAATATCTGTGTACCTTATGTCTTCCAAGTCAACCGTCGCAACAGTAACTTCGACTTCTTCCAAAGCAAACTGCTTTCCACGATTAACAATTTGACCATTCAAAGTTATACTCGAGCCTCCACTAAAGTATAGTCTACCTCCGTCACAACCACGTAAATTACTGAACATGTAACATCCTCCAGATTTAAAGGTTGCAGATTTAACGAGGTCGACCGTAACGTAAGCTTTACGAAGTTCAAAGTAAGATCCACTTCCTGGGAAAATGAAAATAGTCGAAATTTTATGAACTTTTGAGAAAAATCAAAATTCTCTTACAACCAAAATTATAAACTATTTATTTGAATCTTACCATTTGCAATAATTTCTACCCCGTCCATTCCCATCGGGATGTGACTACTCGAAGGATTCCAAAGTTCCTCGCAAATTTCAAAGCCAATACAAGTGTCTCTCGTCGAAATGACAGCATCACCAAAGGGAACGACACTTTGACCCGTGATTTGAGAAATCATTCTTGGTAAGAAATAATCTTCTACAGTGCGTTCCTAACAAATAAAAGAGTTCCTCATGAATTGGTTGAAATTTGGAAGAAATTGATAATTATCGTAATAAATCTATTATTTTTTTCACTGCGATTAGAAAGTTTTAATTTACCTTAGTCCACGGAGAAAACCACCTCGTCTCTCTATAATTTCCATCCTCACACAACTGCATTTTCGGCCTTATCAACAATATTCTTTTATTTAAAAAGGCGACTCTGCAATTGTAGGTAACATTTTTATGCATAACGGGCATACCAACGTCTACTAAAATATCATCGCAAACCGGAGATCTTAAAAGTGTCGCGACAACTTCCCAACTGTGTAGTAGAGTATCCGATTCGTAAAAATGATCCTCACAGCTGTATCCACTGAAAAAATGAAGCAGAAAATCAATTTTAATTTTATTTTGAATTACACTTTTATTTTTATTACACCATAGTTTTCATACCATATCTCGAGCTCTGGTCCACTTCTATAAGTAGCACTAGCTTCTTTTGCACTTTGGATACTCTGCAAAATCCGTCTTGAATTTCCCTCGAAATCCATGGCCCATTGATTGAGGGTGCAAACAGCCACTGTAACAGTTCTCCCCATGACTGATTTTATTTTATCCTCTTTGGTTGAATTCACACTAGAAGCTTAAAAAAGTCTGCAAAAGAAAGAAACAATGATTATTAGTTTGTATATTTACAATTTATATTTGTAGATATAATTCTAGATAATTGAAGATATTTAACAACCCTGAGTGAAGAAGCGAGACCTGATTCTACGAAAGAGTTGATTGATCAATATCGCCTAAGCATCCAAGAAAACTATTCAAAATTTAACTACGAGCTCTCGTAATTGACTTCAGCTTAAAAGAATTTATCAAGTTTCATGCAGAGGAATTCCATTCTGAATAGTTTCTCAATATCGATTATTTTAAAATAACTTCTTTCATTAAAATTCGTATAATATTTACTTCGAAATATTATCACAAGGGTTCAAAAAGTTCATTATTTAAATTTCAAATTTAAATAATTTAAAAGTTCTGAAGGATTAGTTCCTAAAGAAGTTAATTTTCTATTATAATAAAAATAAACCTTTTCATTAAAGTACAAATTAACCGAAACTCTTCTGAATTCGATGCATTTAAAATTGCAGATTACAATATTTAAAATTCAACATTTTAAGTTCAAAGGATCAGTAATTACGAATGCTTTAATTTTATAAATTGAATGTTACCAAAGAGTTTTTTCAGTTTGACTGAAAAATTATAAGTATATAAAGATAAAATATCAATCAATGAAATCAATAAAATAAATATTCTTCAGACTTGCTAAAGGAGAATTGGAAGCAGTAAATAAAGGAAAAAAGGTCGATATCTGACGGAAAGTTGGACATCAATAACTTTTTATTCCAGAACATCCATGTATAATAAGAACGAAGAGCCAACAGCCACAGCTCCGCCCCCATCTTTCGTTGTCAGGCAAACATCAAGCACAGTTTAACGAACGATTCTATACCAGACAGAAGTATATGATAGTTCTCAAAAGACACGGTATCATGTTAAGCCTACGGTTAATTACAAACGATTTTTTTCATTCGAAATTAAAAAAAAAAATACAATTCTCAAATAATATTTGAAACCTTTCTAAAACAAATGTAAAAAGTGAAAAGAAATTAAAAGAAAGTGATACTTTAATGACACCAAAAGGTGAGTCTGACAAAATTACTTGAAAAGTGCAGTTTAAAAATATCTGATAATATACTATAATACATTTTTAAGAGCCTCACTTACTTTAAAAAAATATTTTATTACTTATAAAATAATTTTATTTTTTCTAAATCATTTTTAAGATAAATTGAATCCAAAAACATTCTCTCTGATGAGAATGTAAAAAAATAAATAAAAATGTATCCTTTAGGAACCTGATTAAGGAAATTAAAAAAATATATTATCAAAGATTAGAAAGGTAGCAGTTCGAGAAGGTACGATGCGGACAAGGTTGTCTCAATTGTTTGGCATTAATACGATGAAAAATGAACTTCGTCACGAGCAGCAGAGTGAGGGAATTGCAAGCTGCATTATTTCCAATTCAACCCATTCCTGGTAAGATAATAAAGCATTAGATTAAAATCTTTACAAACTTTTTTATTTCTTTCCGAGTTTTACGTGTCCCTTTCAAGATTACGAAAATAGTTTGACCTAAATAGTTTTCTACAATTATATATACCAATTTATAGATAAGTACTTTTAAAAGTATTTTTAAAAAAACTTTACTTTTTATTTAGAATAAGGACGTAATAATCTGGTTCAATTGCTTCGCGAATAGTCTAACAAACTAGAGCTCGGCCGTTGTACTCAACGACCTGATGCTATCGATCAATCTTCACGTGTTCTCCCCTTTCACAAACTTATAGTTTTGTGCATTCTCACGCAAATTTGCAACAAATGACTTCACTTCAAATTTACTCAGTGCTTTTCGGTCATTTTTCAGGCCTTACAATCTATTGTAAATTGTAAAAAATTAAAAAAATAAAACATTATTAAAAATACTCTTCTTTAGATATGACTTTCAAATTAAAATAGCCTCCTGTTTTTCTTTCCAGACTGTGAGGCCCGAATTTCATTTTTTCAATTTGAGATGTTCCACTTTTGTGAAAAAATAATTTTTAATTTCAAATATTAGATACAAAAAATAATTCTTTTAATTTATAATCTTTCTCAGTTTTCAATTTTCCGGAAATAAAAACATAAACAATTCAAAATTGCTAAGCATATTTTTCAGCGTTATCACTATCTAGCGTTGAATCCCCGAACATGAAGATTAGCATGCCGGAGTGTCGCGAGCTGGTGTCTGAAGACACTCCGAGACTTGGTGAATATTTTTATAATAAACCATCACTGATTGGGCTTCTACAGGTGGATAGCTTCGTATAAATGTAACTTTATGAACCAAAAATTATTATTAAAGTAATAAAGATAACAATGACCTATTTTTGCGAAGCTAATCAAGTGGAAGATCTCTAAAAATGCAACTCGTGGAACATGGCGAAATATAAAAGAAAAGAAAAGGCTCATTACAATTTAATTGAACATTACATCAAAGTGATTTAGTTTCCAAAATGACAGCTATTTAATAAAAGTTCTAAAAAAGTAATAAAAAGTAGAAAAAGTCGTAGATTATAGTCTCTAATCAATGAAAACTTCCCATCTTCCACGAGACCTGAATGAAAATTCACCTTGAGTCACAATCGATTAGTGAACTATGCAAGCTCATTGTTCCCTAGAATCTAGATATCATAATCATCAGCTTCATCATCGTTTTCGACTAATTTGTAGAACCACAATTTTGTTTGTACCTACGAACTTTCCTTCGACGACCTTTAACTTAAAAAACAAGATTTAGTTGAGTATTTTTGTAAATTCTACAAGAATTTCTCAATATGTACAAAATGGAACTCTCGTCTGAATTATTTAATCTATCATTATCATTAATCATTAATCATTACTAATTAATATTAGATTATAGAAAAAAAACACCTGCACTTTTGTAATTCACAGGAATCATCACTTAGTATATATAGAAGAGAAATCCTATTTTTAACTTACTAAAAAATTGAGATAAATTGTACTTTGGTATAATTTTCAGAGTCTAATACCTATCCAAATATTTGTTTTTAAAGTCGAATATAAATTTCAGGGAGTTTACTGACAAACCAATGCCTTCAGAATCGACTCGATATTACCAGAAGGGATATCGATTCCGTTCTTTCCCTAACATCAGGAATTGTAAAGTACCGAAAGACGAAAGAAAATTTTCAATCAGTCATCGACGCAGCTCTTACAAGTATAGATGGGATAACCCAAGAAGCAAGATGGCCCACCGAGTGTCAGGTTAAAATAAAAGTCAATATTTGAATATGAAATATTAAATTAACAATAAATTATTATCTAACTCTAATAAAATCTAGTTTTTTAAATATTTCATCACCTTTAGGTAATTCCAGAACGAGTACGTCATATAGATTACACACCAGCAACACCAGAACCTTATTATACACCCTCAGGCAAAGAACCAAAACCAAAACCAGTTTGTGACGAAATTGGAACAGTAATTTTTCGTTATTGTCCAACAAGTGTTACAAATTATGTACGTTTCGGAATCCAAGATAAAAAATGTAATGAATAAAAAAGTTAAATATTTAGATTATAAAAAAAATACTAAACAATATTTTCAGTTCAGCAGATCTTGCATTGGGGGTAGCACAGTTCTTCCCCATTCTCTAGATTCTGTTTTGAATAATGCAGAATTAGAAACACAACCAAGTGATCTGTGTTTCGAGTCAAGATTCGAGTCCGGAAATTTGGGAAAGGTGATTAAAATCACGGATACATATTATCAATTACATTTGAGAAGGGATCTTTATACCCAAAGACATATGCAATGGTTTTACTTTAGGATTTCGAATACTAGAAGTGGAACTATGTACAGGTAAGAATAATTTGTAAATATTAAAATCAATTCTTTGAATTTTAATTTAACAATAGCAACTAAATCCTATTTCATTACTAGACTCTCTATTGTAAATTTTTGCAAGGAAGATAGTCTATACAATGAAGGACTTAAGCCTTTATTATATTCCACTAAAGATGCAAGTTTGCACGCAATCGGGTGGCGACGATGTGGAGAGAATATAACTTATTACAAAAATGATTCTTCGTGAGTAATGCTTCACTTTAGTTATTGAATCTCAAAATTCTAGACTTAGGATAAAGAATTAAAAACTGAAAAATTTCAGAGACGAGGAGAAGGATCGAAACACACTAACTTTTAATATTTATTTTCCTCATGATAGAGACACTGTCTATTTAGCTCATTGTTATCCATACACCTATACAGATTTACAGGTAACACAAAAAATTGATTAACCTAATACCTAATTGTTTCAATAAATTATAACGACCTTTTAATAATTTCAGGAATATTTATCTGAGTTAGCTAACGATCCTGCAAAAACGAGATACACAAAACTGCGTCTTTTGTGTCGAACTTTGGCAGGAAATAGCGTTTATTATTTAACTATCACAGCACCAGCATTTACTGAAGAATCTAGGAAGAAAAAAGGGGTTGTTATCACTGCTCGTGTTCATCCTGGCGAAACTCCTTCGAGCTGGATGATGAAAGGGATCATCGATTTTCTAACTGGAGATTCGAACCAAGCGAAGGTTTTTTTTAATCTAAAGTTTCCCAAGTAGAAGATCTTCTAGTTTAATAGAAATTCAAAAGAAAATTTTCTAATTTAACTGTTCTTAGATTTTAAAATGAATTTATAGGAACTTAGAGAAAGATTTATCTTCAAAGTAGTCCCAATGCTGAATCCAGACGGAGTGATTGTAGGCAACAATAGATGTTCTCTTTCTGGAAAGGATTTAAACCGACAATATCGAACTGTTATGCGAGAAAGTTATCCTTCAGTTTGGCACACAAAGCTCATGATTCGAAGATTGATGGAAGAATGTGGAATAGCAATGTACTGTGATCTACACTCTCATTCCCGAAAACCTAATATTTTTATCTATGGTTGTGAAAGTAAAAGAGCAGGATGTTTTGGAAGACTTACAGAACAAGTTTTTCCATTAATGCTTCACAAAAATGCAGCAGACAAGGTAAAACTAAAAACCTATTTAAGAAAATCCTCTATGGAAAAAGAATTGATTATATACTATATTCTAGTTTTCGTTTGAGAGTTGCAAATTCCACATAGAAAAAGGAAAAGAGGGAACAGGAAGAGTTGTCGTCTGGCTTATGGGGGTTCCAAATAGTTATACGATGGAAGCATCCATGGGGGGATCCCAAATCGGTTCCAGAGCTGGAACCCATTTTTCTACTCAAGATTACGAACAAATTGGCAAATCTTTCTGTGAAACTCTACTTGATTTTTCTGACGAAGACCCTACAAAGGTATTTTAAACATTAATAATTATAAAAAATACTTGTGGTACTTTTCATATAAACGAAATTTTATAATAAAATCCGTTTATTTATTAAATTAATGTTTGCTAATGCTTTCCGACTTTAATTGGTGAGTTGAAAGGAAAAAAATATAAATATTTGAATAAATTAAAATATTTCTAATACATTTTTGCATTTCCAGTTTTAATACAGGAGAGACTCCGGAACAAAATCATAGCCAGACTTTTGAAAGAAGGTTCTAGCGCGGATGAACCAACTAATATCAATCTAACTGATTACTCAAGGTAGGTTCAATTAAAAAAAAAACTTTCCTAAGGGCTAATTATTCATTAATTTTACATTCAAATCGAGCAGTGATGAAGGCGATACTTCAGATAGTTCATCAGAGGAAGAAATAATGGAGAGTATGGATGTGGTTCAACAACCAGAAAGCGATGATAATTTTAAATATTTGTTAGTTCCACCTCCTTCTCCACTTGATGAGTGGCCAAGAACTACTGAAAAATTAAGGAGACAAAGGAAAAGAGTTCAAAGAAAGGCTCTTTTGAGAAAAAAAATTTCGGTAAAAATACATATTTTATTATAATATATCAATTTTCTTTTATTACCAATTCCTTTTATATTTGTATTTTCACTCAGGCTAACAGAACTGCCATGGATTTGCCAACCACCGATCCGGGAAGTGATCTCTGTGATTTCACGGATTCCGATGAAAATTATTTACAGTCTCTCACATTGAGACCTGGAAGAGAAAAAGGCAATTAGTTCACTTTAATTCGATTAAAAATAAATAATTTCTGAACTTTAAAAATAATTTATTTATATATTTTTTAGAATTTGTAGGCAATTTCAAAGACTTGAAAGAAAAAAGTAACTTTTCCGAGAAAGAAGAACTTCAAGAAACAAACGAATTATTATCATTACCAACATTAGCACGACCACGTAGTTTATCTTTAGGCGAAGAACTGATTACTAGAGAAACTTTTGAAGAAAGGAGATTCTTTTCTCGATTTCATCCATTACCTAGGTAAAAATATAATTCATATTTCTATTTAAAAATTTTTGTTGATTCTCTTTATTTGGAATTGAGTAATAATTTATTTTTTTAAATTTTAGTTTGTCGATGAGTTGTTTTATATTGTAAGTTATATATTTCTTTTCTTAAATTTTTTTTGATTTCTTTTACATATTTGTAAATTTACTGATTATTTAATTATAGAAACTTGAAGAATTTAACCCCAATCCTGCCGAGAGTAGACGATATTCCATTTAAATTATCGACACTGAGGCAAAAAATATGGACAGGAGTAAGATTTGAAAAATCCTCAATTTCAGTAGCGAAAAGTCCAATCAGCTGGGGATTATCGAGTACGGCTCGAGGCTACCAAACTGATAGCGAAACTTTGCTCAAGTAAGTTTTTATCCTCTAAATTACGATATTTTTTCTAATTATTTCTTAATTCTAACATTTTCAAACTTCTCTGTTTTCAGATCCTGTTCGAAGAAATTAGAAGCTTTGAATTACGTGCACAAATCCGACGCCAAGAAATTAAAAAAGAAATTTCCGAAAAAATCTACTCGTCTTATCAATATTCTACCGACTAAAGATCCACCCGAGGAAGAAATTCTAAAACCTTTAAAAAAGAAAAGATGCCGTTTAAAAAGGCAGAGGGCTGTAAATTCAAGTATAAATGTTCCTTATGTGATTCCTAATTTAGTGCCAAGAGAAAAAGAAGATTCTGTGAAATTATTTGGAATATCGAAACATCAAAAATCGCAAACAAAAAAACCAGAACCAAGAAAAAAACTTCGGAAAGGAGGATCAGGTGGACCATCAACTGGTGTCGTTTCGCAGAGAAAAATAAAGTCAGTTGCGGATTCTTTTGGAGATTCTTCTAGTTCCGAAGACACACCAGTTATAAGAACCAGAATTACGAGAAAAAAGAAACCTGGAACGGTGAAAAAACGAGCCTCGAGTGCTTTTATTCCTGGCACAAAAGGAAATTAATTCAGTTCATGATTTGTGATATATATTGCCAGCTGTTAACTGCCAGTGAATAGAATTTGACTGTATATAGAATTCAATTAACTGAAATAAGAATTCAATTAAAGTAGAACGGTTTTAATTTTATTTTTAAATTTAAGGGAATCGATTCCAATGATATCTTGATTAAATGTAAAAATTTTACCTCAACTTCAAATCTCGCTGAATTCACAATTTTTCTAGGTCACAGGCAAATATCAAAAACAATAATAAATTATAGGTTGGATGAAACAATCTTTACGTGATGATAGCTAGCTCGATTCTTATACAGAAAATCATGACGAGACTCGTCAGATGATTTTCATTGACGTCACTCTTCATTAAATTTCCTAACTTTACATCCTTTATATTAAATGCATGTTGCATAATTCCCATTTTTTAATAGATGCTTAATAAGGGAGCATTAGGACAAAATTGGATAATCTCGAAAGAAGTGGTCCTGTAAATTTTACGTGAAATATTCAGTTACATAATAGTTTTTTGATCTATTTATAATTTAAATGTACAAGAAAATTAATAATTTACAAAAGTAAATGCATTATTTTTTTTTAAAGGAAACTGTTATATAACTACATGTGACAATTATATTATAAATAACTAAATAATATAATGATTAAATATAAAACTCTATTAGTTTTAAAGGTTTTAAATAATGGATGTCCTTATAAATATAAAAAGAAATGAAGGAAACGGTTTGAAGATTAAAATTATAACTTTCCCAGTGATTATAAAATCTATATAATTATTTCTAGACATATGAATGAATCTCTGGTTTCTATAACATTACGATTAACTTTCTAGCTTTTAATTTTCGAATATCAATTTGAACAAAACGGTAGATTTTTATTATTATTATTTTCATTTTTATGTCAAATTTTTCTATCAAAACATGACAACATAACCTCAAACTCCAAAATCAAAGCGCGAAAGGTTACTGTTATTTGTAGAGAATTTTCTTGAGAAAAATTAAAAAATAAGTCCAATAAATTTTAATAAAATCAGGTAGAATAACTGCTTACCAGCAACAAATGGATGTAATAGAAAAGAAAGTGAACTGTCTCTTGTCATGTTTTTTATTTACTTATGAAATAAAAAGTGAAAGATAAACTGATTTTTTTTTTGTAATTACCAATTTGGAAGTCTGCTTTAAAAAGGCCTTTAATTTTACATATAAAATTCGTACTGCTTTTGGGAGTGATTAAAAAATATTTAGAAAGAATAAAATAATCGTCTCCGTAAGTCGAAGACACCGAACTGACCTGATGTTAGTGACTGACGCCATCTTGAATTAAATACACAGGCCGGCTCCCGGCTCACAGACGCATTTCCGGTATTTAAAGAATGCATACGCATACCAAAGATATTCGCATACCGTGAGACCGGAAGTGCAACAAGAGAAAATGAACTTACGTCTTATAAGTTGCATATATGCTATCTTTTAAAACCGGAATTGACGATGTCCTTGAAAATATATAAGAGATTTCTTTTAAAATAATTGACCAAGAAAATAACAATGTTCTAAACTATTTAGGGAACTTAAATAATAAAAATATAATTAAAAAATAAAAAGGCACGAAAATGTAGGAAAAATATATAGAATTTTACAAGGGATGTAAAGAGAATACAAAAATAATTTTACCTGGAAAAATAATAAGTGGTATAAATTTTTGTCAAAATTTTCAAAATCTAATACATTTCAAGAATTCTGATGTTTTTAAATTCTTTACAATAAATTTACTTATTTGAATATTTCTATATGTTTCTAAATCACTAAATGTCTATAAGAAAGATTTCACCTTATTGCAATTTTATCTTATGCATTTTTTTTTTATTTATTCTAAATTCTTTTACATTTTAAGACATATTTGATATTATTTAATGCTTTGATCAATTTACATATTTATAGTTGATTTACATAAATATATTTATAAATTACTAAATATCTAAATTGAATCAAGATCTCATTGATGAAAGCAGAGTGAAATAGGAGAAGGATGCCTGAAGAATCTTGCAAAGAAATTAAATTGATTAATATTTTTACAGTATCCTTACATAAATAATGTATTAATCAATAATACAGAATATTCCATATACTTCAAATTTAAAGAGGCGAGAGAAAGTGTCTTAAAAGTTGATGGTTTGCTAAAGTTAAAATGTTTAATTTTCTTAATGCTCCCAACAATTAAAGTCTCAAAATTAAAAGCTCTTTTATAGAAAATTGAACATTTTATTATCTCTATTTTTCATATAATCTTCTTACCGAACAAACATTTTTCAAAGTCAAGTCGAGCATTTTTCCGGCAGTCAATTTGCATGGGATGCTACTTCTCATCATTATTAATAATAATACCTTTCTTATTTTCATTGGCATCTGGTACCACGTTCCGTCGTATCTGAAAATTAAAAAAAAAGTAATACCAACAATATTCTAATAAATTATGAAATCACTATTTAACAATATTTACACATTATCTGCAAGAGAAACGCTGAAATCCATTAGCCTCTGTGCTGGGAGAGAATTCAGGAAAAGATGAGCGATAGAGGCTCCAGTAAAAGCACCAAATCTAACAGCAATATCGAATTTGTCAAGATTCACAACCACCTGAATTTAAAAAAATATATATTTTTAAAAGTACCAATCATATTTTAAGGCAGTTCTAAATTCCTCCAATGTTTATCTAAATTTTTAATTAAATTTATAATTACGTATATAAATGAATATCAATAATAGTACCTGAACTAAAGAAGCACTTATCAATATAGCATTTAACGCCATTATGAAGAAGAAACAAGGACAGAAGAGAGACTCGATGATATTACAAAACCTGATGAAGATTAAAATTAAAAATTCACAAAAAAAAAGGAATTTTTATTCCATACTACTCCACAAATAAAAAAATATAATGTCTCTATATCTAATTACATTGTTGCTTGACAATGAGGTTTTTGAATATACGAACTCAATCGCCCGATTATGTTGCTCTACGCAAAAAACTACTGCTCTGTAGGCTTTTTGACTTCCCTTCTCGTCTTCAATATTTTTAATTTTCTTTAGTTGATAACTAAAAATTATATATTATTATGAACTAGCGATAAATAATTAATCAAGTCATATTAAAAAATGTAGTTACCCTATTATTTTAAACAATGCACACGCGTGTTCTGTAAAAACGGCCAAAATTGACTCAGAACCGATAAGAACGCACATTTGTGAAATCGCGTTGAATGAAATGTGACTTATAACCCAGTAAAAATATTCATCGGAATAATTAATAAAATAATAAACTTGATAAGGCAATTTTCTTGGGCGAGATTCGTTCAAGGGAATAATAATATCCAGAATTTGAGGAGAGACTGCCATTAACATGTACGTAACTAATGTCCCAGTTACACATCCTACAAATTAAGTGTTTAAAAATATTATTTTAAAAGATCAATAAATAATTATTTAGAAAAGATAATTAATTGCCTACCGGTATAAAGAATAGTATAAATTCTCCCATAATTTGCGTGATTAGAAAGGATACAACTTTCTTGTCCTGTGGACCATAATTGCCAATCACTCTTGATTTGGTTGAAAAGTTTCTCGACCTGTGAATTAGAATTATTGTTTTTTAAATGCAAATACTAAATAATAATCATTTTCTAAATGTGAATTATTTGGCAAGCGAGCCATAATCGCAAAATAATAGATCTCACTTTCTTTTCTTTAGATACGTAAACGACAGTGTAGACCAGACATCCAAGAGCAGTGAAAATCGTTGGAAGACATTCCACCATATCATCAAGATCACCCCATGCTCTTAAAAACCCAGCAATCTAAAATAAAGAAAAAATTAGAGTGAGTAATAAATATTTTTTAATACTAATTTACCCTTTATAAATTAAATTGTTAATCATTTATTTTTCACTTTGACTTTTAACGTTTAAGTTTTACTGTTGAAATATCTTTCAAAAACATTTTTAAACATTACCGTAGTCATTAAACAAATCAAAAGAGCAATAATCATTACAGATTGGATTAAACGGTTTCGCAAAGTGCTGTGATAAGGCCACTGCCCGATGCATGTCAGAAAAAATTTATTGGTATAAAAATAACGATTTTCAAAGAAATCCATTCCTTCCTTGACGAAAACTAAACCAAGACTGTAAAGTCTGCTTCTCTGCAGTGTGTTTCCCTCTCCATGGATGTCATTATAGAATTATGAATTCATAACAGAATTTTTCAAGCCCTTTGATAGAAAGCATAATTCTTATATCTAATGTCATATTCTTCGAATAGTAAACGTCAGACAGTTATATTTCAACGAAAAGGGTGTCATAAGATAATAGCTTTTGAATCTGCGTGTAGGTAATTATTCTCACTTTCATGGAAATGTTAAATCGCATGGATCTATAGACTTCAATATAGTTGGAGAGAACCAGTCTGCTATCATACTATCATCAATGAAGATGGAAATAAAGATCATATGAGAGTAATCTTAAATTTTATTAGCTGCAAACTGAAGGTAACATTAGATAACATTTTTTTAAATGTTTTCTAACTGACTAAAGCCTTTAGGGTAAATCATTTTTTAATTTTTTTAAATTAATAAATTTTTCAATAAACAATCATACCTATAAGGTACTCCTGCCATTTTCAAAGTGGCCAGGTATTGGAACTTTTACCTTACCAGGCTTTATTTTAGAAAACAATCTAAAGTCTGCTTTCCATTAAAGAAGAAGTTGAATCAACTAGTATCTGTAAAACATTGAAAATTTAATTTCAATCAGGGTGCTTTTTACTTTACCTGAAATGAATCGTATGTATTTTTTGAAACTTATTTCAAATTCTAATACATTTTAAGGCATATTTAACATTTTTTAATACTTTGATCAATTTCCATATTTAAAAATTTTTTACATAAATATATATATACATATAAATTATTAAATATCTACATTGGCCTTTCTCGAAAATTGTTGTAGTCCTTAAAAGACAATAATCAGGATCTCATTGATGAAAATAGAGTGAAATAAGAAAATGAAGCTTGAAGAATCTTGAAAAGAAATTAGATATTATTATTTTACATTAAAAATTAAAAAATTATAAAATGTTCAATTTTGCAGTTGTTAAAAATACTTTTAAAAATTAAAAACATATAAAATTCTTACCGAACCGACATTTTTTAAAGACAAGTCGAGCATTTTCCCAGCAGTCACTTTGCATGGGACGCTACTTCTCATCATTATTGATAATAATTGCTTTTTTATTTTCATTGGCATCTGATACCAAATTCCGTCGTATCTAATAACTCAAGAAATTAATACGTTATTTTAATAAATTATTATTATTATTTAAACTTACATGTTATTTCCAAGACAAACGCTAAAATCCATTAATCTCTGCGCCGGGAGAGAATTTAGAAATAGATGAACGATAGATGCTCCAGCAAAACAACCAAATTTAACAACAATGGCGGTTTTCTCTAAATTTATTACAACCTGAGTTAAAAAAAAAATTGTAAGTACCAGTCAAAATTTAAAGGCGTTGGATCCAAGTGTTAAGCTCAAAATCCCATTCTCCATTTTACTCAACGAAAATTATAAATAAATATTTTTTCGCTCTGTAGCGCTAATCTTTTTTCAAATATAAGACTGCATACAGAGCAAAAAAATATATTTAGCTATATACTTTTTGCATAAAATGAAGAAATCAAAATCTAACTTTACAATTGAATATTTACATTTTACTTTAAAAATATTTGAATTAGATATTTTTCCGCTCTGTAGACATAATTCTAGTTAAAAATTAATTAATTATACAAAGGGGAAAATTTTTTATTTAATATTTATTCAGTAAAATGAAGAAATTGAATTTTTAGATTAGAACTTGGCTTCAACTCCCTTAAAACGATTCTAAAATGTTCCTATATTTATCTACATTCCTGTAATGACATCTACTTCTATTAGGAATTTAATTTTTTAAATAAATAGTAAGTATTAGAGAAATAAAATTTATTTCTCTAATAGTACCTGGGTTAAAGAAGCACTTATCATTATGGTATTAAATGTCATCATGAAGAAGAAACAAGGGCAGAAGAGAGATTCGATGCTGTTACAAAACCTAATGAATAATAAAATACTATATACAAAAGAAAATTTCCAAATTGCTATTCACAAATAAAAATAAATCAATTTATACATCTAATTACATGACCGCTTGAAAATAACTTTTTTGATATACGAACTCTATTGCCCGATTATGTTGTTCTATGCAAACAATTACACTTTTGTAAGATTCATTATATACTTTAGGATTCCACTTATCCGCATTAATATTTTCAGTATTCTTTAGTTGATAACTAAACAATTATAAAGGATTATGAACCAGTAAAAATAATAATTAATACATTTAATTAAAAAATGTAGTTACGCTATTATTTGAAACAATCCACAGGCATGTTCAGTAAAAACGGCCAAAAGTGATTCACAACCGATTAGAATGCATGTTTGCAAAATCGCGTTGAATAAAATATGATTCATAACATAGTAGAAATATTCATCAGAATAATTAACAAAATAGTAAACTTGATAAGGCAATTTTTTTGGTCGAGATTCATTCAAGGGTTGGATAATGTCTAGAATTTGTGGCGTGATCGTCATTATCATGTATGTAATTGCTGTCCCAGTTACACATCCTAAAAATTAAGTTTTTAAACATTCCACTTAAAATCTCTATAAAAAACTGCATTTAATTTAACCACATACCCGTGTAAAGAATAGTATAAATTCTTCCATGATTTGCATGATTACAGAGAATATAATGTTCCTCTCCTATAGACCATAATTGCCAATCACTCTTGATTTGGTTGAAAAGCTTCTTTACCTACGAATCAAAATTATGATTTTTAAAATGCAAATACTGAATAATAATCATTTTTTAAATGAAAAAAAAATCAAAATTATCAATCTCACCTTCTTTTCTTTAGATACAAAAATTATAGTGTAGGCCAAACTTCCAAGAACTGTACACATTGTGGGAAGACATTCAATCATATCATCTAGATTTCCCCATGCACTTAAAAAACCAGTACCCTATACAATAAAAATGTGATATAATAATAATTGGTATATTTGTATATATATATATATAAAATCTGAAGTTTTTACCCCTTATTCATTAATTATCCTAAAAATGAACCAGAGTTTCTTCAAATCAATCACGAAATTTTATAATTATTAAAAAATTGTAAATCTATAAACTTAAAAAATTTTTAGGCGCCAAGGTCTTTTTAATTATTAGCTTTTAAATTTGGAAGCATTCTATTATTAAGAAACACTGATTCGTAACATTTTTCAAAAACATTTTTAAACATTACCGTAGTCATTAAACAAATCAAAAGAGCAATAATCATTACAGATTGGATTAAACGGTTTCGCAAAGTGCTGTGATAAGGCCACTGCCCGATGCATGCCAGAAAAAGTTTATTGATACAAAAGTAACGATTGTCAAAGAAATCCATTCCTCTCTTGACGAAAGCCAAACTAAGACTAAACATTCTGCTTCTTTAGATTGTCTTTCCCTCCCTATAACTACGTTTAAAGTTATTAATTCATTTTAGAATTCTTCAAGCCCTTTGAAAGAACGAACGGTTCTTATATCTTCTCTCATATTCTTCGAATAATTAATTTTATGAAATAGTATCAACGAAATGGGTATTATAAGATAATAGTTTCTGAATCTGCGTGTAGGTAATAATTATACTCGCTTTCATGGAAATATTGAACTGCTCGGGTCTATTGACTTTAATATACTCGAAGAGAAACAGTCTACTATCATACGGCATGGGGAAAGGTAGCGAGATTTTAATTGCATACTCAGATATAAAATTTGTATTTTTTGTTATAAAAAGGAGAATAAATAAAAAGTAAAACAAGTTCTATTATTCAAAGAAGAATTTGATCAAGAATGTTCAGTATCTGATATTATTTCTGTAAAAGGAGGATCTGTCACATATGAAAGTAAATTTTAGTTTAATTAACTGCAGATTGAAGGTAATATTAAATATGTAATATCTGTAAATGTTTTTCAAATAACTTGATTGTCCTGTGACTCGGAGCGACCCAAGGTTGGTTGCCTTCTACAATCTCCATTCTACTTTTAAATATAATTCAAAAGTCTGCTCACAGCAGAAAGCAAGCACGAATTTTCAAGTTAATTTATCTTCTTTGAGGTGATCCTAATTGTATTTATTAACGTTAACAGACATATTTACATTTACATCTTACTTTTTTCGAGTGTAAACTCTAACAAATTAAGAAAGTGTATACCTAAAATTCCGTAATGATTATGTTATTGTAGAATACTTCCTGAAAGAACTCTGTAAGCTTGGACTGGAAGAATCAGACCCTGAGTGAAGACAGCAGAGTGAAGTAAGAAAAGGATGTTTGAAGAATCTTATAAAGAAAAGTTAAATTGTGTAGTTGTATAAAAATTATATGTTAGCATTACAATATTCTTACCACGCAGAAACTTTTTAAAGACATAACGCACATCTTTCCCGCTGTTAACGTACATGGAACCTTGGTCCTCAGTATGATCATTGATAACAATTTTTTTGGTTTCAGAGGCATTCGGTACCAGGATCCATCATACCTAAATACAATCAGGAGTTTTACAATCTTTTCTTTTAAATCATAATAATTTAAAAAAATTATATAAAAGTTTATAATATAAAGTACATATCATCAGCCAGAATAGCGCTGCGATCCATCAGTCGTTGTGCAGGTAGACTATTAAAGAAAAGATGGATGATCAAAGCACTGGAAAAAGCACCAAATCGCACTGCATCATCGAGTTTATCCATATTCAAAACCACCTGAAATTCACAATTTTGTGAAATTATATTCATAGTATAACGATGTATGTATATTTTTATTATTATTATTATTATTAAAAATACGTACTTGAAGAAGCGTCGCACTTATTAGTATCGAATTTAGCCCCATCGTAAAGAAGAAGCAGAGACAAAAACAAGACTCAATTGTATCGCAAAATCTGGTACCATTGAATAAATTCTGTTCATTTAAGTATACAATGGGAAAAATTTGCATTTATCTCAAGTTCAAACTTAGATCAAACGACAACGTGGACAAGAATTGAATGTAGGGCTTTTTTGTAATAAATTAAAATTATCTATAACATTCTAAAATGACAAATTAATTTTAAATTGTTGAAAAATACAAACTCAATTGCGCGATTATGCTCCTCTATACAATGAGATATAACTCTGTATGTTTTATCCTCCACATCTTTTTTCTGAGTTTTGCCATTGTATTCAATATTTTTCATAGTTTTCAGGCGATGGCTGTAAGAAAAAAAGTATTTAATAAGTATAATATAATTTCGTTTGATCCTTATATTTAACATTGTATAAACAAATTTTTCTTTCGTAAGTCATTGTTCACACTAATCTCTCTAATTGAAAAGTAACTTTGCATCCCAATTGTTCAAAAACTACTTTACTACATTAAAATATTAAAAAATGAAAGTCCAAACTGATTTTTCGCATTTAAATTAATTTTAATAAAATTTTACCCAATTATAGTAAATAATCCACAGGCATGTTCAGTAAATACTGCCAAAATTGACTCAGATCCGATGATAACGCACATTTCTACTGTTGCTGTGGTGAAAATATGAATTAATATCCAGTAGAAATACTTATCAGAGTCAACGAAATATTCGACTGGAAAAGGTAATTTTTTTGCACGAGTTTCATTCATTGGTAGAATAATATTGAGAATCTGGGGCGTCAGTGTCATAGCTGCATAAGTAACTGTTGTTCCGCTAATGCAACCTGTAAATTATATTACTTTTATTAGTACTCACAAAATAAATCAAAATATTTTAAACTAAATATTAAATTGTGTAGATTTACCCGTGTAAAGAATTGTGTAAGTTCTTCCACGTTCTGCATATTCCGACAAAATATTAAATTCTCGTTCAGAAAATAATAATGAATTCCAATCACTCTTAATTTGATCAAGAAGACTCCTTAGCTTTTAATCAATAAGTAGTAATTCCAAAAAATTATGATTAAAAACAAATTTACAGTTTAAATGCAATAAATAAAATATTATTCAAAATTAGACTAGCTCACTTTTTTCTCTTTACACACGTAAACCACTGTGTATACCAAACATCCAACAGCAGTAAAAATTGGTGGAAGACATTCAACCATAGTATCGACATTTCCCCATTCTTCGTATAAACTAATCACCTGTAGTATTTTTCATTTTCATTTTAGTTTTAATATATTAAAATATTAAGTGTAAGAAAATTATTGCTTGAAATATAATTTGTATTAATAAATACATAAATAGTGTATATTTTTATCATTTCTTTATCATCTTTTTATGAATTACCGATGGAAATAAACAGGAGAAAAGTGCAAGAACAATTACAGACTGAATGAGACGTTTTTTTATAATACTTTGATAAGGCCACTGCCCGATGCATGATAGAAAGAATTTATTGATTTGAAAGTAAGAATTATCAAAGTAGTCCATTCCTCGTCGAAAGTCAAACTAAGACTGCAATCTTACACCATGGACAAAGCCGCTCTCTCCAATTCAACAATTTTATTGCTCATTTATTCATATGTTTCCTACGAAAGCACCAAGAACTCTTACTCTATAGAGTCATTTTCTTGGAATAATATTTTTAATATTCAGTGCGACAAGTTCGAGTGTCATAAGATAATTTCGCATAAGACATAATTATAGTCTTTTTCTTTCCTCGCATAGGTAATAATGGTAAATTATATCCTCGGAGCTCAGTTTCTCATTTTCTGCATTGAGCGAAGATACTCTGATAATTTAAATTAAACAATAGAAAATTACTCTCTTTATATTTTAACTCGAATTTTTGCTAAAAAAGAGTTTATCCAACAATATTTTTAATTGCCAATTAATTATTATTATTATATTTTATATTTATATTTTTTTAAAATTAAAACTTTCAAAATTAAAAAAAAAATATGTTTCTTTATTTAACACAATCTTTAATTTGTGCAATTAATCGATTTCAGGAATTGGATTCAAGTTAATGTTTGTACCCAAGTCGCGTTTGCAATCGAAATAGCGATCGGCTGGAAGAAACGGCCTTTTCAAGGTACGAAGACGTATAATTGAAAGGTCAAAGTGGAGACCTGGATATCCGCTGATTGTAGGCAAATTCAACTTTTTTCTCACGAGACGAGGGTCTACTTGAAATCATCGAAACATTTGACGCATTATTTTCTTAAACATTGTCACAAATTTTTACACAAATGCAATTTTACGATGACGAAGTAAATTTCAAAAATTTAGTTGGAAAACTCTAATTTATTTTATATAAAAAAACTGAATTATTGATTAAAATTATTTCTTTTAAAAATTTCAAATATATCTAATTAACTTAGTTCATTTTCAATTTTTAAATCTTAAACCTTTTAATTTATAATTTTTCAGTTTTTATACATTTATCTGTTTTAAAAATTTATATTATCTGCCTAATGAGCATATATCTCAAGCAAGATTTTTTAAAAATCTTTAATCTTTAATTCACAATCTTTTAGAGTGTGAATAATACTAGTTCGACTATCTAGTCTTGCTTATAACTATATCACTATACCACCCTAAGCGTCTACCTATCGCGTGAATTTTACTCCCTTATCGCTCGTATTTCCCTGATACACTCTTGTTTCCATATGTAGAGGGAGTCGCGAGTTTAGATGTTTAGATGTTTAGAAAGTGATATAAGAGACTCAAAAATATACAAATATGCATAATTAAGCTCGAATGAACATCGTACGAGAACTCTTGAGTTTTTTTCATTTCTTTCTTTTCTTTCTTTTCTTTGCATTTTCCTTCATTCATTGGAAGCTCGATGGAGCTTGCAACTACCCCAGAAGAGCTCTATCTATAACTAGGTCGACGCATGCTTTCCTAGTACGTAAAGTTGCCTATTGGAGAGCTTTGATGTTAAGGCAACTATGTTAAAAACCTTCAGATGTGCCTAGGACCTTTAACAATAAATATTAAATTAAATTACTTCAATTAAACATAATAAATTCGTTTTTCTGTATTAGAATACTTACAAACACTATTTTATAATATGAAATTCATCCAATTGATTTTTAAGTTCTCTGGGCACCGGTATCTAATTTATAATTTTCAGAATTCAATGAATCACTGACGTGGACCACGATTGTAAGCTGAATCCTATCAGAGAATTAAAAATGTTGCTGATTTCTTATTTGAATCTCTGAAAATAAGATATTTAATTAATTTTTATATATATCCAAATTAAGTAAATTAGCTCAATTAATTTTAATATTACAATCATTTAAAAAAGACTAAAGAAATTCAACTCTGGGTCAAAGGTGAGTGTATTTCAAGTCGTCATCTACGGAGCATTTTTCTGTTATATTTGGAATTCAGAAAAGCAGAAATCGGAACAAATAAGCAAAAACGTAATAGACAGGTATTGTTTGCTAATCCACAAGCAGCAGGTCACTATAAATCCACGTGTCAGTGATACGTCATGCCAAATTTTTTATTTAAAAATGTCATTCGATGAATTTCATCCTGATTCAAAAATTGAAAATAAACCCAAATCTAATCTTAAAATCATTTTCTCTTAATATCGATTCAATATTCGAATTAGAACGAAAAGAAAATTATAACTCATGAAAATCGAAGTTCAAATATGAATTTTTATGTTTTAAAATTTCAATTTGATATAATATTCTGATCAGCAGCGAGTTCGCTCATTTCATTGTTGACAAACAGAGTAAACGTCCCTTGGTAAGTTAAACTGGACTCAAATATAAGATTCTCTCTCTCTCTTTTTGGTATCAATAATCTAGCGAGCAAATTTGGTGAATAACTTCCAGTAAGTTCTTGACTCGCAACTTCATATTCAAAGCAAGAACAGTTCAGGTAATTAAATTTATTATATAAAAATCCTTTCTCATTTTTAACGATTTAATCTTTTACATTTAAAATTTTTTATTTATCATTTATTTCTTTATTGAAATACATTTTTCATCAATAGACTTCTAAGTTCCTAAATAAGTCTATAATTAAAAAGTCTCATTGAAAAGATCATTTACTTGTAAAATAATGCAAACTTTCTTTCTTCCTGTTTTTCCAACACTGATTAAAACTGTATTGATTCAGAAAATATCGCTTAATAAAGAAAGCCTTGACCAATGACCTTCAAACGAACTGATCTATTAACATCTAAATTAGCAAATTTTACTTATTTTATTTATAAATAACATGATTAGAAAATTTTACTCTCAATTTTATGATATTTCCAAATATAAATTTATCAATTTCATTACTGATAAGTTATATTTGACCCAAATTTGCATGACATAAATTCGAATCAATTATATTTTTATACATTATATTAATTTACTGAAATTATATACTTCTTTTAAATTTCTCGAATTTTTAACTCATAGATTCGAATTTTGCTACTTCTCCACTCGAAAGTAATAAAAGATTGATATTACAATTTGAATTGGTTAGAAGTCTTTTCCGCATGTCCTCATAAATTTTCCAGAAAACTGTCGCGTAACTTTGGAATCCATTAGGTATTGTAATACAAGTGAGAAGTTGTTAATTATTTCGAACTTCTGGCCCAGGAAGGTGGGAGCTGCGACAGCACTGGTTATAAAAGGCACTTCGTTACCAAAGAAAGGCAGTTCGGTGGTTGTTCATCGACTAGAACTCGTCAATTAACAACGAAAAGTAGGTGAATTGGTTTTTACTATCAAACTTGGGATTATAATTCAGTTCGCCGAAGAAGAGCAAACAGTGATGGACAGTGCTAAACGTGCTTCAGTGCTTAATTTGAATATCATCTAATACTCAATTTAATTTAATTCTCAAACAATTTCAGACTTTACAGATAATTCTCATTTCCATAATTACAATTTTCCAATCAAAAATTTTTAAATATCTGACATAAGCTGATAAAGTCAAAACAATAAAGTGTTTCAAATACTTTTCATTTGTGTTAGTGTTAAGATTGAGAATAAAGAAGATTGAAATAATAATTAAAAAGTGTTAATTTGAAGAATAATAAAACTTTTGAGATCATCAGAAAAAGCGATGAATAATTTTGAGTTTCAAATAAATTTAATGCTTTAGATTCGAAAAATGTGGGAAGTCAGACATTAAAAATCTTTCATATTCTCTCAATGATGAAAAATTAAACATTTTCTTTTACCTTGCAGAGTAAAAAAGAAAAATGTCTGCAGCAGGTCCGGAAGTGGTGGCTGGGTCGGTAGCAGCGGCCTCCGCCACAGGACTTTCGGCTACGACCGTATTTTTATCCCTCCTGGTACCAGCTTTGGTCCTTTACTACATTTACTTCAGAATTTCGAGAAGACACATGCTTGAACTTGCAGAAAAAATCCCTGGACCCGCTGGACTTCCGATTGTTGGAAACGCCCTTGAATTTGTGGGAAGTTCTGATGGTATGTTAAAAAATTAAAAATTAAATTGAAAAAAAAAATTAGGAGCGATCCTTTTAATTGCAAAAGTTTCAAAATTAAAATTTTTATAATTAATATTGGAAAAGTTGGAAATTGCAAACTTAAAAAAATTGAATAGGTAATTGAATAAATTCGGTTCGTTTGAAGAAATTAAAAAATTTCTTAATCATCTTTTATAGCCATCTTCCGCAAATTCTACGAGAGGTCCTTTGAATTCGACCAGGTTATCAAACTTTGGATTGGACCAAAACTTGTCGTTTTCTTGGTTGATCCAAGAGACGTAGAAGTCATCTTATCCAGCAATGTTTACATCGACAAGTCCAGCGAGTACAGATTTTTTAAACCCTGGTTGGGTAACGGTCTCCTGATTTCCACCGGTGAGCTTCATATTTTCATTTAACAAATAAAAAATAATATTAAAAGAAGTTTATTAGTAAATTACTTAAAGAGAGAAGTTTAAAAAAAAATTCTAGTAAAATTTGTAAGTGTATTGATCAATCATCAGTGAAAGAAGTGAGATCAATATCTGGATTGAGGATTTCCTGCATCTTTATTCAGGATTTGTGGCAGCAGTAAATGTAGACTTGATAACACGTTGTACATAGTGTTTAGGCATGCCTGTGGTATTCCTTTTTCAGGAAGGAAAAGAGACTAATATTGTACACTGTGAAACAATTTCGCTGCTCAATTACCAATTGCATGAGCAGTAGAACGAAAGTAAAATTAACGTTACTTTCTAGCGCGCTGCTCATTTTTTCTTCTTTTTGATTTGATCTTTAAGTTAAATTATCTATGATCAAAAATTTGTATAATGCTACACAGTATATAAAGTTAAAAGAAATGTTTAGTGCACATGTAAGACTTTTTTAAACCATCAAAGCAAAACGCTCTCTTAACACTTAACTTAAAGAGTGAAATTCAAGTGGATCGTAAGAGGCATAACAGGAAGAAAACTCACTTGAATGCTTTCGCTCTCGACCTAAGATGACGAGCAAGTTATTTCACAAATTCATTTTTCCTTGTGACTGGATGCAATTAAGATTATAGTAATTTCCCCCAGTTAATAAGTCCATTTTTCATTGCAGCTTGTGTTGACTCGATAGTTTATTATCTAAAATTAAAAATTAATAATTAATAACTAATAATAATGAAAGAGTTCATATAGAAATCCTCTAGCACAATATTCAATCTTTTAAAAACCTTTTTCAATAAGAAAATTGAATAATTAGACAGTATTAAATAAATAATGATGACAATTTTTAAAACCATTAAAATTTCTAATTTTAGGCCAAAAATGGCGTGCTCATCGTAAGCTGATTGCACCCACTTTCCACTTGAACGTCCTGAAGAGTTTCATCGACCTCTTCAATGCAAATTCTCGTTCCGTTGTCGAGAGAATGCGCAAAGAGGGACAAAAAGAATTCGACATCCATGATTACATGTCCGAAACAACTGTAGAAATCCTCCTCGAAACTGCCATGGGTGTCTCAAAAAGCACTCAGGATCGCAGTGGATTCGAATACGCAATGGCTGTCATGAAGTAAGCTTTATTTTGGTTTAAAAATTTTTTATTAGAAGAAATCTACTGATTATGAAAGGAATTACTCAAAATTGAACTTATCTCTCAATTTTTTTTAGGATGTGTGACATCCTCCATCTTCGTCACACCCGTGTCTGGCTTAGGCCCGACTGGCTCTTCAACCTCACCAAATACAGCAAAGACCAAATGCAGCTTTTGGACATCATCCATGGACTCACGAAGAAAGTCATCAAACGCAAGAAGGAAGACTACAAGAGTGGAAAGCGAACTGTCATCAACCCCACTATCGAAAACAGGACTCACGATAAGGACTCAAAGGTATTTTTAAACTAATAGGCATAAATTGTTTTCTCACTTTCAGTTAAATCATGTTTTTTCTAAATGAGTCTTAATTTTTCCAGAACACCACCGTCGTCGAGGGTCTTTCCTTCGGTCAATCTTCAGGACTTAAGGATGATTTGGACGTCGATGACAATGACGTAGGAGAAAAGAAGAGATTGGCTTTCCTCGACCTCTTGGTTGAATCTGCCCAGAATGGAGTCGTTCTTAACGACCAGGAAGTCAAGGAGCAAGTCGACACTATCATGTTTGAGGTACAATTACTAAATTCTTAAAAAATACAATTAAATCATCTTTTAGTTTATCATCATTATCATTAAAAAATGTATCCTTTTTACCCAAATTTTCATCTCAAACTGAACTCTTTTCCGTCCAGGGTCACGACACAACAGCTGCAGGATCCAGTTTCTTCCTCTCGATGATGGGCTGCCACCCAGAAATTCAAGAGAAGGTCATCCAGGAACTTGACGAAATCTTCGGCGACAGTGACAGACCTGCCACCTTCCAGGACACCTTAGAAATGAAGTACTTGGAACGTTGTCTCATGGAGACCCTCAGAATGTACCCACCAGTACCCATCATTGCCCGAGAACTTAAAACTGATCTCAAACTCGGTTAGTAATCTAAAATCAAAATCATAATAAAAATCATAATTATAATAATCAGAAAATGGTTAGGCCCAACATCCTTAAGAACTCGATAATAATAAAAAATAAATCTTTTCAGTATCTGGAGACTACACAATTCCAGCAGGATGCACTGTCGTGGTAGCAACCTTGAAATTGCACCGACAGCCACAGATCTACCCCAACCCAGATGTCTTCGACCCAGACAACTTCCTTCCTGAGAAGACAGCAAACCGTCATTACTATGCCTTCGTTCCTTTCTCGGCTGGTCCCAGATCTTGCGTAGGACGTAAATACGCAATGTTGAAGCTGAAAATCCTCCTGTCGACGATCCTCAGGAACTTCCGTGTACAATCGACCGTTAAAGAGAGCGACTTCAGGCTGCAGGCTGACATCATTCTGAAACGAGCTGAGGGCTTCAAAGTCAAGTTGGAGCCAAGAAAGCCAATGGCTAAGGCTCATTAATTAAATAATTAAATGCAATGGATAAGAGAGAATTATTATATATTTTTAGAGTGTATTTTGGGAGCGTTAGGCGACTCGTATGGTCAGTTTTGTGATGGACCAAAATCGGTGAGCGATCGTTCCAATATACACGTTTTTATGTACATGTTGTAAATTAATCTTGTTAGTGAACGTATATTGCGTATAATGTTACTTATTACCATTTACGTTTACATTTTTCTCACGCAATAAATTATGCAGTTGACAAACTGCAAAACCCTGTAATTTCAATTTTTGTTAATTCTCATCTAAAAAAAATTCTTCAAAAGTTCTTACAATAAGTTCTTCAACTATTTTTTTTCTGTAAAATGCTTTGGTGCATATACTTCAAGGCATAATTTTCATTATCTAGGGTTTATTATTTATTATTTGTTTTTTACTGGCGTTTACCTTTTGACAGTTCATTATTTTGACGTTTAGAAATGATACCACTGATACTTCGCATTTAAAAATTTCAGAATGGCAAGAATGAGAGAAAGCAAACCAGATTGGAATGCTTGCGAAGAATTTGGTAAAAGTAAAAATCATTCTAGAAGAAAAAGTAAAGAAGAGATAATTAAAGTTGAAAAAGAAATAGGAAATGGAAAACCCACGATACATCTACCTAGGATGAAAACTTTGGCTCGGGCAGCTAGAAATGAAATACCTGCAGTCAAAGCAAAAATTAAATCTATGCTTCCAATGTTGCACCAGACCGAAGTGAGAAGGTTGTAAAATATAAAAAATCCTTTCAAAATATAAAAATTACAAACTAAAATTTTATGGATATCGAAAAAATATATTTTATAACATCATTCCTAAACTACCCAAACTTTTTAACAATACAAAAAAATTAACAAAAAAAAATACAAAAGAATAAAACAAATAATTATTTTTGCGTGGCTATTATAAAGATATCTTTTTAACTACAACCACAGTTGAAATTCCAACCCGGACTTTCCCTGTGAAAAAAAATTGACATTCAGTTAGGATACATTTTTATAAATTTAATAATTAGGTATAAAATTCCGCATTACGAATCAGTGATTCTTGAACTGCAAGAAGCAAATCTAACAGATGCTGCAGAATATATAAGAAAATTAATTCAACTTGATGAAAATCTAAGAGAAAAAGTTGGACCAAGAACTGGAATTTGGCAAAAACCTTGGTTAAAAGACCAAAATGATTTAATCGACATTCTTCGAGATGGTTTAATAATCTTTAACACAGCCAAGCAACAAGGTAATTTAAAAAAATAATTTTAGCAACAGTAATTGAACTATCTTTTAATTAATTTTACTTATAGGAGAATTAATAACCGAAGTAGCAGCATTTATGGAATTGGCTTTAGCATTTCAATCAAAAACATCGGAATGGTGGTGGATTGCTGAAGAACTTTATGAAAGTGCCTTAGAAGTTGGTAGCAAAATTAAAATTGATGATGGAGAAACTCTCACAATTTTACATTACCGCTATGGCAGATTTTTACACAATGAAAGTTCGCAAATAATAATAAATATAAAACTTTCTCTATATATATAAAAAATATATACATCATTTAAAATTTTTAATTAGTGAATGAATCAGAAAAAGCTCTAATGCATTTGACAGAAGCTTTGAAGAAGGCTCAAAATAAAAATAGGAATAGTTCCAAAATTTTGGTAATAAATCAAAACTTGCACAAAGTTTATTTGTCTTTAGCAAAAAAATTGAAGGAAAATAATCCTGATGAGGCTGTGGAAGTATGCATACAAGCTCTCGAAAAAGCTCAAGATTGTATGGATTTTAATTTATAAATTTTTCACTTTGTCTGCATATTTTATAAGAAATATTAAATTTACAGCTGACTGCGATCAATATGTCATGGACGCTTTTTACGAGTTAGGAAAATGTCAATTATATGCTGGAAACACCAAAGAAGCTTTAAACAATTTTTCTAAATATTTAGCATTAGTCAAGAGACTTGAAAATCCTGAAGGAATATGCAATGCTCATAAGCAATTGGCTTTTTCGTATAAAGTACGTAACTAAATTAAGTATTAAGGCGAACAAGCAAGTTTCTAATTGTAAATTCCATTTATTGGCATATAAGAAATAATAATTATCGCAACAAATATCTTAAAATTTGCTTTCTTATCTAGAAAATTAAGGACGAAGTAAATACAATGAAAAACTTTCGTTTATTTAAAGAATCAGCAGTAAAATTTCAACTTCCGAAAAAGTTAGCTGACGCACATTATTATACAGGAGAACATCTTCTAAATCGCGTAAAATATACAATATCTTCAAAAAAAATGTTTAATATTTACATATGAAGTTTTAATATTAATTTGATTAAATAGGGTCAACCTGAACTAGCAACTCCTCATTTAGAATTCTCAGTTTCACTGTACAGTAATTTAAACGCGATTAACGAATGTGATAGGGCAAGATGTGTGGCTGGTGTATCGAAAGGTATTTTTAAGAAAAAAATTCAAAAGTAGATTCAAGGAAAACAAATTACAAAGTAAAACTTATCCGCAAACAGTTATTTGAAATCAACTATTTTCCTGCAGGTCAAGAAATTATGGAAAATTACATAAAATTAATAATAGATTCTGGAAATAAAAATTCAGAGGCATTAGAGAAACTCTGCAAGTGGAAAAACAGCCGAGAACCTTTTTGGATTGATAAAAAACCTCATGAAGAAAGTATTGAAGGTACAAAATAAAATCTTAGAATAAAATTTTAAAAAATAATAAAAAAGCGAATTATAAAATATTTTCAGGTTCCCCCTACGAAATAGAAAATCAAAACTCAAAATCATCCATCGACACGGTTTTTTCATTATCTAGTGGCAATGCATTAACAACGAAAAGTCAAGAAGAAATACAAAGTCAAATAGACAAAATTCAAAGTGAGAATGATAAAATTGATGAATGAAAACATTAAATTAAACAAGTGAAAATATTTCATAGATTTGAAATGTGTATTTCTGCAACATTATAAAGAAAAATAAATTATATAAAATTCGTAAAATGCTTCATAAAATTATCAGCGTTGAATATTAATATTATATTAAAGTAATCTATAATGAAACTTGAAGCAGTTTTAAAAAGTTAAACCTGTTTAAGAAATTCATAGCGAAACGGAAAATCTGTTGAATACAAAACTAACTCAACATAAATTTCGATATTTTACTAGACTCAAAAGACGAAACATCAAATTTCCACAAACTTTTTTCGGAAAATGTAACAAATTTAATTGCACCATCGTTTTGAAGTTTCGCGATTATAAAAAAAATGACTTAGACTTTGTTCAATTTGATTAAATCCAATTTTGAAATTCAAAACAAAATTTAAATAATTATTATTAAACTTAACTCTATTATCTTCCCTAACTGCGAAAATGAATAATCACATTACCTACACTTTTATTACATGTATTTAAAGAGCGTACAAATATGTTTTGAACTCAATTACATACAAACTTATTTTAACTTATTTTCACGTGTACGTAAAACAAAATTAAATTCATCCAATTTTATATTTCCTTCATTATTTCTTACAAGGTCCTCAAAAATTAGAAACGGAAAATTCGGAGATGTGCAAGGATGCAATAATACTATTTACATCCTGAGATAAAAAAAAACGACTTTGTAGAATTAGAACTCTTAACTCTAATTTGTCATCATTAAAGGAGACCTAATAATTCTTTTTCATTTTCTGCTATCCAGCAATGAATCTCCTTATCATTAAAAAGAAACAATTTCAACTTTAGTCTACTTATTTAAATAATCTATACGTATATTTAAAGTGCATATTTATAATTGTATATATATATATATATGTATATGTATATCATTACAAGTATATATAAAATATTATCCTTCCCTCATTTCAAATCAAACATTCAAAAACTTTCACAGTCTAGAATTACTGTACAGAGAAAGACGAATCGAATTTTTAATTAACTCACAAATTGGAATCAGCCGTTTCCGAAGTTGGCATATCACTTCCATTTAAACCATCGTTGGATATTTCTTCAAGATCCTGAGATGGAAGATAGGAAGTCGCTTTTACGGTTTCCCCCTCCACTACCGTAGTCGCGAGATTACAAACATCCATAAGAACTTCTCCCACTGTTTCTGTTGTCTTATTTTCTTCGTTTTCTGTTCTCAAACTCTCAGTTTCTTTTGTGGTTACCTTCTCTATTTCATTTGTGTTTTCATTTGTGATTGCATGCATATCTTCAGATTTATTTTCGAGTGGATCTTGAATTTCAGATTCAATTTGATTCTGATCGGTAATTTGATTGACTTCACTAGGGTTCTCGAGTTCAAGTCCATTTTGAACCACATTGGCTATTTCCGTAGGTAAATGCTCAAAAATATCATCTGTTTCTGGGATATTATCTGTAAAATCGTTAATTTTTTCTATGGGATTCTCAATCCCTAGAGGATCTTCTATATTTGTATTTATTGCTTTTTCAGGTTCCTTATCATCTACATTCCGATCATTCTTTTCGTCCCTCGTGGGTGTGGAATGTCGGGAGGTTTGTTTTGTCTTGTCTGATTTTTTAGATTCATCTAAAGATTCATCTTTTTGTAAAGATTTTTCTGTTGATTCTTGAACTAATGATTCTTTCTCTAATGCTTCTTCCAATAAAGGTTCTTTTTCTGAAGACTCTTCTTTATTTTCAGATTTTTCTTTTTCCAAAGAAGGTTCCAATAAAGGTTCTTTTTCTGAAGATTCTTCTTTATTTTCAGATTTTTCTTTTTCCAAAGAAGGTTCCAATAAAGGTTCTTTTTCGGAAGACTCTTCTTTATTTTCAGATTTTTCTTTTTCCAAAGACTCTTCCAAATCTTCAACACACTTTTCGGCTTCTTCCCTTTTGTGATTTAATGTCAAAGCATCTCCAAGACTATCCTGTGAACTGCCTGTGAAGACGACTTCGAAATCTTCTTGGCTCTCTTCTCCATTTGATTCATTCTTCTCATTTACAACTTCCTTATCGGGTTCTTCATCAGGATCAATTGCAGAACTTGCAGATTCTGCAACCTCATCAATCACTTGCAGCTCTTCTCTTTGCAGAAGATCCTCAAGATTTTCTCGATCTTCATCCTGAGACTGAGAATCTTCTTCCACGGGTTTTTCTATAGGCTTTTCTGAACCCGATTCCACTTTATCAGTTCTCGATTCGGGTTTGTCTTCTACCTTGTCTTTTTGAACTGTCATGACAGCTTCAATGTTATCCTCATTCTCTGTACCCTTATCCACCTCAATTTTTTCAGAAGTATTACCTTCCTCCTCTACACTAGGCAACCTTTCACTCACATTTTTGTCCTCCACAACTACCCTCTGGATTTTGATCTCCAGATCCTTTAAATGCAATTGTTGGTGAATTCTATATTCCTCAGAATCACTTAAGTCAGTTCCACAAGCAGCACAATTGAAGGAATTTCGTTCAAAAACCTGCACCTTTCCCGGTCGTCCCTTTGCTCTTTTAGCAACATTCGGTTTAGAAATTTGAGGAGGACTTTTTAATTCTGTTGCTGGGGAGGTTTCTTTACTCGAAATCGGACTCAATTTTTTGCCTCTCGTCCCTTTTCTCGTCATAGAAATCGAGGTACTCGAAGCTACAGAAAGTATAGAAGTGCTTCGCTCTCTTCTTTTTCTTTTTGGAAGATCTTCACCTTGTGAAGAATCTTCGCTGTAACCTGTAGATTCACTATCACCTTGAACCTTCGTTTTTCGAGCTGGTCGCGTAAGTTTTGCAGGTTCCACAGATTTGCTTCTGCTTCTCTTGGTTTCTGAAACATCAGAATCTGAATTCTGATTACTATTCGCTCGTTTCAATCGTCGAGTTGTAGATGCAGAGTTTTCTACCTCAGCTGGTTTCTCAGCTTTGAATCTTTTTAGTCTAGTCGGTTTTTCAAATTCGGGTTTCTCTTTTTCCAGTTCTTCAATTGGCTTCTCTATTTTTCTCCTGTTTCCAGATTTTTCGATATTCTGACTGATTTCAACTTTTTCTTCAGTTCTTTTCGACATTGCACGAGTGGGTTCTTTTATTTTAGTTGTAATTTTTCTTTCTTTTTTGGAAAATTGTCTCAGTTTCGAAAGCTCACTCATTTCGGGAAGTTCTTTCAGCTGCGCTTTTGTTTTTGTACTTGATCTGCTTTCACTGCCGGAAGAACTGTCTTCGGTGACTGTGTAAACAACTTTCCCATCTTCAGATTTATTCAAATGGTAGAGTTTTAATTCCTGGCTCTTTGAACTTATTAAAATGTCTTTCAAAAATACTTTGCACGTTCTTGGATTGAGGTTTTCGCTTGAGTTCCTCTTGCGTTTGTTTTTTAGAGTGTCTTTATTTGGATCCATTCGTATCCAGCAGTCTTTGCAAACTGTGCGTCCCGTCCGATGAATTCTGAACATATCCACTCCCTTTTCGGTTTCAATCAGACACTCGTCGCAAAACCGATTTTTTGATCTTTTGTCTGTCTTGTCGCCGCTCATCTTTCCGGAACCATTACGTCCGCGTGCCATTGTGCCTGAGTCGCTATCCGTGTCAGAAGGTGTGTGCAAGTCGAGCCTCGGATTTTTTATATGCGTTGTCTTACGGCGCACAATGTATGTCCTTGTCTAGACAAAAAATCAAGATCGGTGTGAATTTTCAAGGTTGAAAGATAATTCATAGTTTATAGGGAATTAAGATTTTATATTTTAAAAATAGATAAATACTTAATAAATCAGAATACAAAATTCTAACCTTAGGTAAAAGAGCAACGTCGATTCCTCCCTCTATTATTTTGTGCAGCTTTTCTGAAACTTCCTCGGAAATACTCTTCAGATCGTACAAAACATCTAACGAATAACGACACCATAAACAAATACAAATATTTGCTGCATCACTCAACTGAAAAAAATAATTAAAAAGTTCAAATTTAAAACGTATAGTAATTAAACAAAATTAGAGATTCTTACAAGCTTGTTATCGATTTCAAATTGAACTTACATCGTCATCGAATAGGTAGAATATTTTGTTCAAGGCATCGTTATGTTTATTGGTCTGTTTTAAATTGAAAATATATCCCGTTTTAGCAGCTCTCAGGCAAAAATTACAGGAAATTGATTTCCTTGGCTTATTAGGGTTCTTTTCTAATTTTTTACGTGACTCTTTGTACTTATGTACAAAATCAGAGCATTTATCGACTTCGTAGGCGCATTTGTGACAAATCTTGGTCGAAAGAGCATCTTCTTTAGAGGCCTGTTGTGTAAGAAAAAATGCACAAATTAGTCACAGTATCATAAAAATTAATTATTATAATCTAAACATATTGTGATATCCATCCAACGTTTATTAACTAAATTAATTAATTAACATTGGTAACTAAAGGTTACCAAATTAAATATTTACACTAGAAACATTAAGTCAGAAACTGACACTGAGATACAATCGAAAGTTTTAAGGGTCATTTAAAATATTATTATCTGATGGGTGACTACTCAGAAAGAAATACCCGGTCTAATAAACACCCCATGCTAGAAAAAAGCGAGTTTTAAACAACAAATAGAAGTTAAACATGAGTTCCAGCAGTAGAGCGACAATTTAATCATTACTGAAATTTAAAAAATTCTAACTGTACGTTTCCGTAAGGACTTCCATCTTTTTTCAAACTTCTAACTATTTTTTAATATCACACTGTACAAAAAATGTATGAAATAAAATACCACGTAGATCAGAGGACACAAAGTTATCAGTGATTCATTTAATAATTTTACCAAAAAATTGCAAAAATTTCAACGTCATTTAACGATGTAAGTTTTACATGAAAATTTACAATTTCACTGTAAAAATTGTGCGTTAATCGCTTTATAATATACTTGCAGAATTACCACACGAATCATAGTAAAAATTTTACAAATCCACTGGTAATTTTATATATGATTTTTACAATGTAGTTAGTCAAAAATATCGCCAATTTTGCAAATCAAAATGTCGACATAACCCAATTTTCATTATATATAGGTTACAGAATGAACTTCGAGTCCCAGATTTAAAAAAAAAAGACATGCAGTTGTAAATAGATCAAAATGTGGTGAACTTTTTGAAAATTAGACTCGCAAAATTGGTTTTATTCAGATTAATCCCTAAAAAGCAAAGGAAGCAAAGTAACGACAGAACCATAACAAAAAGCGTTGCAGATGCAAAACAAACCGGACATTTGACAGAAAAATCACATTGGCTTATGATATGAATCATACCTAAGCAAAAGCAGGAAGCACAATACAATATGAAAATTAATTATCATGGCAGCATTTCGCAGACCGAACTCTAAGCGAGAGAAATAAAAACGAAGCCTCACAAGGTTATTTATCGCAGTGGCGTACGTTCAATTTTCAGCCGCCAGATGAAGTCTTGGAGTCCGGGCTGCGGACTGCGGAAATAACATAACCTCTCAAATTTCATATATACTCTTGCTCAGGAATGGGAACATAGAAGCAGTGTTATTTTTAAATATAAAAAACGAAAGAATGCTTACCTTCAGAGAAAGACAGGTTTCTAATTTGCTGAAAAAGGTTTTATCCTTAGATATCTCAAGGAAAATGCCCTCATCACTAGCGCACAAAAAGCAAATATTCCGCATTTTATTCCAAGTAAGTAAAACCAGTAAAACAACCACGAATCGGAACTTTTGGATAAACAGAAACTTTTTATCACAGGTTACCACATTTATAACAAAAATTAATTTTACGCACCTGTGAACGTTCGTGACGAACAAGTAAAATGAGACAAACTACAATTAGATGGGAAAAATGTAGATAATAGCAAAAGGTTACAGTACAATCGGTTACAATTTGGCGGCAACGCGAGTAACGTCTAGAGTTCTTAGTCGGTTATATTACTTTGAGAACGGTAACGAGAATGAGAATATAACCGAGACTTAAATTCTCTAAGAATTTATGAGAACTTATGATTTTAGAGATTTTTATGACAAGGGAGATAATTATTGATTAATTAACCGATAAAGTGTAGTAAACTGCTTTTTGTACTTCTATTACTTCTTAATGAGCTTTAGACAAGTTTTAAATGAAAAAAACTGTCACAAATGTATGCAAAGCATAGGTTATGTTAGAAACTAACATAACCTATATTCTTAAATTCTTTTAAATTCTTATTAATTCTGTCATATTCTCGGTCATATAACCTGGATTTAAGTTCTTGAGAATTTAAGAACTCTACTACGGTAACGTCAGTGGGGATAAGGGTAAGTATTTTCACGGAAATGACGTCAATTTTTCAAGTAAATTCTCTTAACTATCGTTATGAATTAGACAAAAATTGAATTCTAGGCGGGAAATTTAAATAGGGATTTGAGATTTTACATTTGTACTGGAAATGATGTTGTCATAGTAGACATTTATCATTCAAAAGAAACAGGTTAAAGTTACTTTTTTTTATTTACTTGCACAACATTTATAATACATTACATATTACGTTGGTATAAAATACTCAGAATTGTTGAATATTCCTATGATTGAATCATCAGTTTCCCTAGTCTTTCATGCTTCAGAGGTGAAAACGGTACATTATTACGAATCTCAGTTTCAATACAATTCGAGTAAATATCAAAAGGAAGTTCCTTCTCTGGAATTTCCGGATCGTTTCTAGCCTTTTTCACAGCTTCCTCAATCTCTTTTTTAACGTCTCCTTCAATCTTCTTGATTTCATCAGCAGACACCAAATTCGCTTTTACTATTTTCTCTTGGAAACCAGCAATCGGATCCTTCGTCTCTCTCACTTTCTGAACCTCTTCTCTCGTTCTGTAACTCGTTCCTGGATCAGACATGCTATGGCCATAGTACCTATAGGTCGCAACTTCCATAACAACTGGTCCTTTTCCAGAAATACAATGTTCAATTGCAAATTTCGTTGCTTCCTTTACAGAAAATACGTCCATACCATCAACCCAAATTCCTGGAACATAGTCTCCTCTCGTGTAATATTCTGTGCTCGCTGCAGCTCTTTTTGTACTGGTACCCATTCCATATCCGTTGTTTTCACAAACAAAGATTACCGGAAGCTTCCAAAGCTGAGCGATATTGTAGATCTCGAAAACCTGACCCTGATTAGCGGCACCATCTCCATAGAGACAAGCACAAACGCCACCATCCTTCTTGTATTTGTGGGCAAAAGCTATTCCAGCTCCTAAAGGGACTTGACCACCAACGATACCATTTCCCCCGTAGAAATTTTTCTCATATAAATGCATAGAACCACCTTTTCCTCGGACATTACCGGATTCTCGGCCTGTGAGTTCTGCTATCACACCTACGACTGAAACTCCCATAAGATAGGCCCAAGCATGAGCTCGATAAGATGTTATTACAGAATCTTTGTCTTTTCGAAAAGCCGAGTGCATACCAACGGCAACAGCTTCTTGACCAGAGTACAAGTGGCAAAATCCTCGGATAACTTTTTCCTTGTAGAGATTACTGCAGGCAGATTCCATTCTCCGGATGGTGTAGAGCTGTTTATAGGAAGTGAGAGCCTCTTCTTTGGTAAGCTTGGATGTTGTCGCTGGTCCAGTCTCCAATTTGTGGAGACGAAATGGTTTTGTTTCAAATGTGGCTTCTGTAGCGTAAGTGTTGAAGAATACACATTTCTTAGAGATCTTTTTGGTGAGGGTTCTGAGGATATTGAAAATCATTTCGTGGCTGGGAATTTTTAATGAAGATGAGATTGAAAAACGAAATTATTTTAAGGAAACTAGAAACTGACAAGACACTGACAAGGACTTGATGTCTATCCTTTGCTTAGCTAACTTCATGATTCGAAAAATTTCAATCCAAAAAGAAAAGTTGAAACTTCTTTTTTTTCAGATCCAAATTTCCAGAAACAAAATAAAAGAGAGTTAGCTAAGCCATCAAAGGATTGTTGGTTTCCAAGAGAAAATCGTCAAAGTGAATTTGGTGTCTGTTGATGAAATCAAGAAGATTGAAGGAGACATTAAAAAAGAGATTGAGGAAGCTGTGAAAAAGGCTAGAACTGATCCGGAAATTCCAGAGAGGGAACTTCCTTTTGATATTTACTCGAATTGTATTGAAACTGAGATTCGTAATAATGTACCGTTTTCACCTCTGAAGCATGAAAGACTAGGGAAACTGATGATTCAACCGTAGAAAGATACAATAACTCTAAGTATTTTATAGCAATATGTTCTATGAATAAATTTTATTTTTATATCTATTTTAATAAGCAGTTACTTAACTTTACTGAATTGTTGATTTCAGTTCGAGTATAAGTAGTTATTTCAAGCAAAAGTATTCTATCAGATCATGAAATTTATCTGTCAATATTTCTAGTGTTAACATTTTACATTCCATTTTTTTACAATTAATTGGGGTTTATACTGAAATGAAAATATCGACATTAAAGTAACTTATAAGAAAAATACCAGCCTATATAATATTGTGAACAAAAATTAAAAAATTATAATAACTTTTAATAATTAAATCTAATTAATTCGTTTAAGATATCTTGTGCTAAAAATTTCAATAGAACGAATAATACTTTCAGTTTCAGTACCTAAATTTCTAAGAAATTCATTAATTTTACAAATTTCTTTTTACAAACTTCCAAATTGCGTGCAAAACCTAAAGCTTTAGTGTTAAGTTTTCAAATTTCAAAATACAAATTGAGCAGTATTTTTAGTTTCTCAATTAAATATTTAAAAATTTCTTCTCGGAATTTAGAATAAATTTGAATAGTTCTATTTCATTTTTTTAAAATAACGTACAGAAAATTGAATTCTTCATTCCGTTGGGTAAACTTATACACATAAGAACGAATATGTTAAATTTAAAGATATTTTTAGCCAAAACTTTTGGTCTTTCCCTCTTTCATTTTATCGGGCTTATCTTCACCTGTTATTGATACATTTTTGAAGGAATTCAATACACTTGATACAATGTTATCACACCATTCTATCGTTGAAATGAACGTGAGCCTAGAACAAATTATGGTTATTAAATATTGTGCTATAATAATTGCAAACTTATAATTAGGTATAACTTGATATTATATGGTTTTTCAAAGATTTAAAACGATTTTTAAAGAATAAAAACATTTCAAGGGATTCGAAAAAAATGTTCAAATATGTAATATGTATCTGCAAAAGTCTTTCGAAAAAATTCATTACCTGAAGCTGATTTTGAGATTCTCAATAATTTCTTGAGCCGGTATGTTTATTGAAGGTATTTTATCGATGGTATTTCCAATAAATTCGGATCCCTTGCCGAGACTTTTTTCAGTCTCGTTGAGAATATTTGTGATTGTTTCATTAGATTGCTTGACGGTCGTGTAAGCATTACAAAATGTTGAAGTAATGGTTTCTAAAATCTGAAGTTGAAGAAAATTTCTATTCTCTTCGATGGAAACAACCACCAATTTCTTCTTCATTGGACTATCATGCTTCGTCATAACATTTGCTTGCTAAAAAAATTAAGTTAAATTAAAGACCATTCTAAATGTTAAAAATTTATAAAATAAAAAATAAAAGAATGTATGCGCTTATAATATATATTATACTATAGCATTGAAAAAGTTGTAGATGTCCCTGGACGCAGTTTTTTTTATGAAGGAAGAGATACCATTATATGATGAACTCAAAATTCAAATTTTCAACTAAAACATAGATTATTCTAAAAAAAAACACAAATAATGGGAAAACAATATTGAAAATATGCAATTAGCTAAATTAGCTTGCATGACTTTCTATATAATTTCTGAGTCATTGCCAGTGTAAAAATGACAATAGAAGGGTGAAAGGGGATATGTTTAAAAATAACTATACGAACCGCGTAGGCGATTTTCGCGATGCCTGCCGGTCTTTTTGAACTGGCTTCCGGTGCCTTTTCCGGTTCTCGCATTTTAGAGGAAACTACGATGACAGAAAATATTATCTGAGAATGAAGACGATGGGATCAATAGACGTGTTGATGGTTCCGGGTCGTCAGAAGTGCTAAGCTTAAAACCTTTTCACAAACATGCGCGTAAGCTTCGTATAAGTTTTGCGTATTTTACACCGATGTCTCTGTGGCGTTATTTTCATTCGCGGGAATGGGCAAAAATTCAAAAATTGTTCATTTAGAAAAAAAGGGTTCAAAATTAAAATATGTCATCATTATCAATCATTATTAAAAAATCTCTGTATCATGAGATGATATCAAGTCATTATGTGTTCTATGTATTATTGAAATATTAGCTTGATATTGATATTTATAATAATTATTTATTATAGAGATTTTATTACGCTTTGGATATAAATTCACTTAATATGTAAAATTATAATAAACGTTATTATCTTTTACCTTCAAACGTGATTCGACTTTGTAAAATTTTACCAAAAGAATTTTATTATCATTTTATTATCTTGAGATTTTCGCTCGGTTGATGAATTAAATTTTATTTGGATAAAAAAAATATATCTTTCGAAAAGACTTTACATAATCTGTGCTAATAATTATCATTAAAAAAATACTACAAAATATCGAGGACAGAAAATTAACATTTTGACATTTAGACACAAAACAATCATGCACTGGCGCACATACTCAGTACGCATCATGTACAAATACGTATTGGAAATTAACCACGATTAAAAAACAAACTGCATTTGTTTTCATCTAATTGTACAGAAAAAAAGATTCTTGAAATTCTTTAGCATCCCTGAGATTAAAAATAATAAATAAATTTAACATGTTCCGTTGACAAATAAAATGATGTATATTCTAGGCACGTTTTGCTATAGTTTTCTCTAAGAATAGATAAATTACATTGCCGGAGACGCTGGAAATATTATTAGAAGTGGAAATCTAGAAAAAGATTGAGAAAAAGCGATACGGACTTGTAAAAGAAAAAGATATCTGTAATTGACATGCATTTCAATTTCAATTTTCGTAGAAATGTTGCTAAATATAAATCAACATGATTAAAATTCATATTAAATCAGTTTTTAGGCTGAATTCAAGTTTAACTCAGTTTTTAGTCTTGTTTTAAGATTAAAAAATCTTAAAGCAAGACTAAAAACTGACTTAAACTTAAATTCAGCCCAAAAACTGATCTAAGCTGTAAACGCTTTCAGTCCTTGTTTTTTCTGTGTATAAAGATTTTGCTTATCGATTTCCCGCAATTACCCTTTCATCTACTTCACCGAATCCGTCTCCTAACAAATAAGAATTTTTTCACCCTCGCTTTTAGATTTCATTTCACTCCTTAAATCTCTTTTTCCGGCGACTCTAAATAAATTGGGGCAGACTGGAAATGCTATTTACGCATTACTTACGGTGTTCTTATCGAATATAGAATTGAGATATATATATATATATATATATCTTACATCTTTTCTTAAGAAAGAAAGAGAGAGAGAGAGAGAGAGAGAGAGAGAGAGATTACAGCATATCTTGAAATAACGAAAAATGTAACGAAAAAAAATTTAATTTAGATTTAAATATAAATAAGAAGACGGGTTTGTTAAAATGTACATATAAATACGTACATTTAAATATATTTAGAAATAAATGTATATATATATATATAATATATAACTTTAAATAGAATAACATTTTTCGTTCAGACACTTGATTCGTAAATAACAATTTGCATTATTGGCTTGCTTGGTGGGGGCGGTGAAGAAGCTGCGATATCCCGAAGAACAGCTTCAACAGCTTTTTCCCATTCCTGGTCCTTTGAATTTTCTGCTCCTGCCCCACCGCGTTTTAAACGTGGCATCGATATTACCGTGAGGACTCGTCTGCAACAAAAATAAACTTACTCCTCTCAAGAATCTAAAATTAAAGCAATAGAAAGTATTTCTAAGGAATATATAATATATATTTAGAATAATTGTAGACTTGTAAGTCGAGTATTGAATTATAATCCTTTAAATATCGTTGCAATTTCAGGAAATTATAAACCTATTTTTTTCATTAAAAAAAATAACGATTTTTTAAATTCTTGCCTTACACCATTTCCATTTAAATTACCATTTGGATAGAATTCTAATTTATTTTTAAATATTTGTTTCAAGGAGATAGAAATTAGTTTTTTCATTAAAATACGTCTACCTTAGATCCGATTGAAAAGCAGACATATCACCTCCAGCATGTTCTCCAAGCTTCTTTAATGATTCAGCAAGGGGACCGCTCAGGGCCTGCAATCTTCTCCAAGATTGGGCATATTGTCGCCTAACTAATTCGATTATAGTACCAGTCATTGCGAGACCCACTAAAATGTAAAGAGTGCACAATAACATGTACTTTGGTTTTTCTGAAAATAAAGAATAAAATTAATAATTTAATTTATTAAATATTGACATAATCGATGTTAAATTTATCATTAATGACATTAATTAAAAATGATGTATGTACCTACATTACCTACTTATTCTTAGAAAAATATTGAATTTTTAGAGTTATATTAGCTTTTGAGTCCTCTACTTCTCTTATTATTTTTTGACTTACTAGGCACTAAATCGCCAAATCCTATTGTCGTCATTGTCACGAAGCAAAAGTAGAAACCCTCGAAAAATCCCCAATCGTCCTCCCAGAGCATAAACATTCCCGCACCGCACGCCAAGTATAGAAATAATAGAACGACAGCTGCGAAAGCTCCTGTAAATAAATTGATGAATTAAAACATTAATGATAAAAGGAACAATTGTTTTATCAGTAAACTTAAATAAGTAAAATTTTTTAAATGCTTTATTGCATCTAGGAATTAAGTACCTAAAGAGCGCCTTCCTGCCATGTTGGTAGGCATGCAAGAGTTCACTCTTTTTGGAAGTTTGGATCTAATTTTTTGGGCAACTTCACTGACCCCTTCAGCAAAGAGTTTCCCCCAATCAGCGATCACTGTTAATGTTAAGGGAATGCCCACAAGGGCGAAGAGGATACAAAAGATCCTTCCCCAACTTGTGGATGGCACAATGTTTCCGTATCCTGTAAAAAACTTCAATTATCAACAAAAATTGCAAAAATGTGTTCATATTCTTTTTCTGAAGCTTTAAAAATGTTATTCTTTAAAAAAATCCTTATTTGTATATCTAATCTCTCTCTGAAGAAAATGTATAATCTTATTTAATTTATGTTATCCTGAAGAAAAACCCTTTTTATTATATGTGCGGATATATATTTCATGTGGGAAGGAAATATTCTGTATATAGTGATAATAAAGCATCGAACAGAACAATTTCAATAGATTTCTGTGCATTCAACTCGAAACAGACTCTCTTGTGCAATTTTTCTTTTCAGTGAATTTCTTTTCAGTGAATCGATCAAAGAAGAAAAAAAAATGGGTTGCAGCACTTTTTGCGTTACATATGGAAATAATGATTTGAAAATGTGAGCAGTGAAATGTATCAGTTACGTATATTCATTCACAAATAAAAGGAGAAATAGTAAAAAATGAAATCAACATAAAACTCGAATATGTATAAAGAATTTTTTTAAAGCATGTCTATAACGATATTGGGGGAACTTATGAATTTAATTCCAATTTATTTTAATTATTAAATCAAAAGAATGGTAAATAAATTATTAATACCAATTGTGGTCAAAACAGTGCTCGCAAAGAAAACTGCTTGTAAAACACTCCACCGATCAGTTTTCACAGGAGGTTTTTCGTCTTGCTTTAAATGCTCCTGGTCATTAATTTCAGCCACTAAATTCACTAATAGTCCAGCTTGAGCTGCTTCCTGAACTGCAGACTCATATGACTTCAGTTTCACATTCACCTATAATTTTTACCTATGTAATTAATCTATATCGAAATCTTAAAAATCATTTTTTCTTTTTCTCTTGCTTACCAATGTTGCCAAATTTGAGACATCGGTATTATTAACAATGGAATTGACGAACTGGTGTCTTTCGACAATTAAAGCATCTCTTAGCCTAGTTAATCGAGCTAATTCTGCTGGAAGTTCAATCGCTCGAAAAACCTACAAAAATGTCAGATATTTGCTAGAATTAAATTTAAAAAAACAAAAATTTCGTTTCGCAAATGAACCTTTCTTCAGTTTGGTATTTAGTTAAATTTCAATTCTAATTTCCAAGCATTTGCTTCGCGTGAATAGCAGTTATCGTAAACGTTAAAGGTATAAGTGTGTTTAAACGAAATGAGTTTGTAAAATAAGAGAATCGTTGAAAGGCACAAAAATAGCCGTCGATCATTGGCTCGGAATCCATTGGTTTCAAGTAAATGAAGAACATTAGTGGTGAAACAATAATCGCCACTTTTCGAATGATATTCTTACGTAACAGCGGGATGTCACGGAAAATCTAGAGCGGTACTTTGGGTCCATGATGAACTGATTTTTCACAATATTTCAACATTCTCCACGCATTAAGTTGCTATTTTTGAAGTTTCAATAAAATTCCCAGCATTGAAAAACAAGGAAATTAAAAAAAGATTAAAACAATTCAATTAATTCGAAAAATGTTTTATGTTATGGAAAACACATTATAATATTAATTATTTTATCAAATAACGAAAGGAAAATAAAGCGATCATTTCTATGTTTGGATCAGAAAACATGGATCATAATATTTATTGCAAAGTTTCGTTAATAAGCTTCTGTAAATATTAATGTTCTCATCCGGAATTTGAAGGCAAATTGGCTGAAATTCACATTTCAAAAACAGAAGCCCGCTGAGCTGGGATGAGTTCTTTTTTATGAAAACATTTTTTTTTTTTTTTTTAAATCAGAGTCATAAATTTTGATCAATTGAAAAAAGAATCATTCTTTCTGGGAAGTGGCACAAAGACTCATAATTTTAGTCAAAAATTGTTTACAGTAACTGTAAAAATAAAGTGATTCCTTCTGAATTTTGGATTTTAAGTATATTTAGAAATTGAACCAAAATATGTTATTTTTTAAAAGCATTTGTTTATGCTTACCAAACCACCTGCTGCTGTATAAAGCATCAAAGTAATTAGAAGTCCAACGTGCCCGACAATTTTTTTAAATTTTCTGTATGATTCAGTTCTCGCAACACGTGGATCTGTTTTATATTTGACATGATTTCTCATCTGTTCTTCATCTTCATCGACTTCTTCATCATCCGCAACACCATTGTATTCACAATTAAAATCACTTTTATCACTAATCGCCATTATAATTTTGAGAAATAGATCGTGTCCAATGAATTTTATTACAGTCGTGCACGAAAATATTCAATGTAAATCTTAATACTTAAGTAGAACATAGTTGCTTTTAATTATAATAACATCCTAAAACGATAAGATTTTTTCAGAGAATAAAGTGAAAAGAAATTTTCATTTGAAATTAAAAACTTTACATTTGTTTATTACTTTAATACTAAGTACATATTTGTAACTTTTTAAATGTCATTTGGACTAATCACTATAACATAGTGTTCGAGACCAAGGATTTGAAATGACTAAACTTCAGAAATCTCGTGTCTGTGGAATTCAGAGATTCGAGCTTTTTTAAGTGCGCAAACGCATTGAGCTTGATACAGAAAAGCTAAGATCGGGGAATGGAGAATGAGCGAATAAATAAATCCAGAAGAAATTCGAAAAAATTTAGTATAAATTATACTAATTTCAAATTAGTAGTTCATTAATTTTAAAAAATAATCAGAAAAAAACTTTTAAGGGCGTTGGACCCAAATGTTAAGCTCAAAATTCTATTCTCCATTTTATTCTATGAAAATTATAGATAAATATGTTTTCATTCTGTAACGCTGATCTTTTTTCAAATATAAAACTGTATAAAGAGCGAAAAAATATTTAATTTCGATACTTTTTGCATTAAATGAAGAATTAAAAATCTAACTTCAAAATTCAATATTTTTGTTTTACTTAAAAAATATTTGAAATAGATATTTTCTCGCAATGTACGCATAATTCTAGTTAAAAATTGATTAATTTTACAGAGGGAAAAAATTCTAAATTTAATATTTGTTAAGTAAAATGAAAAAATCAAATTTTTAGATTAGAACTTGGCCCTGACACCCTTAAAAACTTTCTTTCTTTTAAGCTAATTTTTTTCATTCAAACAAAGTTTATTTGATTCGAAAAACATTATATTATTACTATTATATTATTATTGTATTATAAAAATAAGAAATTATTAAAGAGATTATGAAAAAAGAATAAAAAAAAAATTTGTTTAAAAATTGCAATATAATTTATTATATATTTTAATTAAAATCAGGGCCGTAATTACTATAGGGGCCATGGCCCCAGGGCTCCTATCAATGAAGTAAGGACGCTTATCAAATCTAATGCTTCTCAGTTTGGAAAGCGACATACATCGCAATATGAATTGTCATGATATTGTTACACTTTATCCTTGTTTATATCTAGAAAATTTTAGGGGCCCCCACCAAATACTGGCTCCAAGCCTAAGGCCCTCATAAACCTAAATACGGCCCTGATTAAAATAAAAAATTATGAAAATCGCAATTATTTATGAAAAAAATTGACCGTCCCGTTTCACCTCAATGTCCTATTACACCCGACACACCCCTAATAAAAAAATGTCAAGGCGCCAGATATTTAAAAAATTGCTCAGTCGATAGTAGGTGTCAATTATTAGGCCGGCCATATTTATTTACGTGTACATAAAGTCAAAAGCAAATAGCCGTGATTATTTGACTGGTTTTTGAGGATTAATTTTCATTAATCTGAATTATTGACCTATAATAAGAAGGAATTAATTCTTTCATGGAAATGTGATTAATTATCCTGAATTAAATAATTACAGCAGAATATATACGAAATAACTATTCACAGGTAGGTTAGGTGCTAGCTTCTTACAGAAAAATGAAAAGAACAAACAATATTATAAAATATCGCAGATTAATTAATTTTGTTAACATTTCTCTTAATCTTCTTGATCTTGAATTTATAATATATTTATATTTTCCAAAATTTGTTCTTTTAATTAAAAAGATTTGTCGTCGTGTTTTTAGGTTATCTTAATGATTGACAAATTTTCGCACTGCATATTTTTATGATAGTGCTTGAAAAAATAGGTATAATTAGTATTATTAAAATAAATTTTAACAAAAAATGTATAATTAATTAATAACTAGTAAAACTTTTATATATAATTTGCCGCGAATATATTTTTTCCAAAAAAATCGTTTTTCATATTTAAGTTAAACTAATTAATACATATTATTGTAACTATAGTTTCATTATCCCTTGCGGTAATTTTGATAAAGTTTATTCTGTTGTGAGATTAAAATTAAATTAAACCTTTCAGCAATGACAACTATAAGAGTGCACGGTGGAATCGACATTTTGCGATTGCCAGTTAGCTCGGAAGAACATATTTTTCCTCCTTGGTATATAAAATATACGCAGTCTCATATTCTTCACTCAAAATGCTCAAAAACCGAAGATGGATGTGAGAACGAGAATCCAGAATCATGCCAATTTTGCATGTGTGTAAATAAATTTAATTTAAGAAATTACATTTATAAACGAATTCTGCTATTAAATGTTTTTATTAAACTGTAATTAAACTGTTATTGATATTGATCAATATTTTACTTTTTTCAGATACAATCGAGCCCTTGAAATGCCCCATATGCCAGACATGGTTTTTCCAAATAATATTCTATTATTGAAACACAAAGATGGTGCAACATTGCAATTTAATGCCCTGGATGCTTTAAAACGTGTTTCGAATGGCAAAATTAGTTTGCAATTGGCTTGTGCAGAAGCCTGGAAGGAATCTAGGTATTATCAATTTTTAATCGCAAGATAAAAAAATCGTCTACATTGTTATGATTTTACCAAAACATTTTCTGGAAAATGTTTAAAATTTCAATTTTTCAGTTATCAGTTTAAATATTTTTGATTTCAGATCCGAAAGCAAAGAATACCTCGAAGAAAAAATTAAACCCTTTGATTGGACCTTTACAACTGACTACATGGGAACAATGTCAGGTTTTGAAATTGAGGAAACCGACGAACGTATAAATGTCGAAAAGTTGAAGCGAAAGGACAAAATCATGTTCTATACAGATTTGACGCTCTTTGAAGACGAGCTTCATGATAATGGAATCGCGGCCTGTTCCATCAAAATGGTGATTGATAATTAGCAAGTTTTACGAAATATTTAACATTCATTAGAATTTAATTAAAATGTTTTTTTATAATGTTTCAGAGAGTGATGCCGACAAGTTTCTTTATATTACTTCGCTATTTTCTACGAATCGATAACGTAATGTTAAGAGTAAACGACACTCGCATTTATCACGAATTCGGACACAAATATCTTCTGCGAGAATTTACGTCCAGGGAAGCTAAAGTTCAAGATATTCGGGTAAGTTTTCTTCTCATTCAATAAAAATCTCTTCCAAAGAGGATTAAGTTTCTTTAAATTTCCTCTCCGTTAATAAAATACCTTTCCCACATAATCCTTTAATTTTTAATACTTCAATTAGAATATTTTATATAAAATTTCTCAGGTTCCTTCGTCGCTCTTCACGGAACCGAGCGAAATTGCACCACATCTTCCCTTAACGCGATGTTCTTATCACAAGCTGATTATTCCTGACAAATCTTCTGATGTGGAATCTACAAGGTCAACAAATGAATGCATATCAGCTAATAAATCCGATTCAGAATCTAATCAATGTGATTCAAAGTCTAACCAATGTGAATTGGATTCCGGATCAAATACTAAAAGCAGTACAGATACAATAATAGACTCAGTTCAAAGTAGTACCAACACTTAAAATTCGACCGAAGTTATTAGTTACTCAAAATGACTTTACCGTTAGAGAAACAATCTCAGTGTTTGTCAACAAGATTATGACACTGTTTTAAATTGAACGAAAGCTATATTTTCGTGCTTAAGTGGAATATTTTCCACTTAAGTGGAAAATAATTAATAGGTATCATGATAATGACTAATCGTGATAAAAAAGACTTTTTTTCCATTCGGATATTATCTAAAAACTATGAATGTAGCAAATAAATGTTTTTCAGTACAAAAATAATAGTTGCAGCAATAATCAATTCCTTTTGCTAGATCCCTTATCGAAGATAAAGAATCTCTTTTGATAATACTTTAAGCTATTCTCTCAATTGAGACAGCAAAGTAGTAATCAAAATGTGTTCAAGACAGATTATTGGCATTTTTTTCGGCATTTTAATATTTTTAAAATCGAGTAAGGTTATCTTCTTTAATTTATTTGGAATTAATACATTTTTAATGCATGTATGTTATACTATACTATATGAGCTAATTTACTTTTGCTAACTTTACACTCGCAATAATAAATATTTTTTGCTCACACTAGGCCTAGCTTAGTGAAAAATATTTACATATTATTGCAAACGTAAAGTTGGCGAAATTAAATTGCTCATGATAAAGTATCACATGTCCTTAATGAACAAAATTTAAAGAAACTTCCGGGGAACTTCGGAGGATAATTCCTTCCGAATTGGAAATTCGAGAAGGTGAAGATATGCAATTACGTTTGTCAACAATTTTGTCTGGAGAAAGCTCCTGTTATGTTCGCACACCTTGGCTCGAAACAATAAATCTAAAAATCGATGACGTTGAAGAAAATGATCGAATAAAATATTGGTCTGAAAGTAATTATTGTGGAGTTCAAGTTACAAGTGTTCGTAAAGAGGATCAAGGATGGTGGAGACTCATCTCGAAAAATGATATTAATAAAACACTTGATGCTGTCAACGTTACAATTCTTGGTAAACCGCTTCTAAATCAAAAAGTTCTTTTAAAAATCAATTTTATAATTTTGGGACTCTAATGATTAAAACTGGTAATGATTTCAGAAAATTTTCTAACATCACAATATTTTTTTATAGGTAAAGCGAAATTCCAGGAACACCAATATCAGATCAAAAGTGGTTTGGGATACAATCTTTTTTTAGCTCACGATAGTAAATATTGCACGGTAAACGAACTTTCTGGTTTAATAATATTCGTTTAATTTTTAAGCTATTTGTATTTTTTCAATTTACTAAATATACTCTGTAATATATGGAAATCAAATTTTTAAAGGTGAAAAGACCTAATAGTGTAGAAAGCATCGAGGTAGTGAAAGAAGATTGCGTTATCGATTTAGAATTACCTACACAAGCAGATGCTGGATTATGGAAAGCTCAAGTTGGGGTAAAAGGACAAATGGAGGAAAAGGAAACGTCTGCAATAGTTATTATTACTCGTAAGTTACTTCTTTCTTCAAACTAAATTTGAAATAAATACGAAATAAATTCAACCTTTTTTTGTAGAGGAACAACTGATGTCTGGATATCAAAAAAACGGTACTAAATATCTACATTTATATTGTAATGTATTAAATTATGAAGGAGAACCTGACCTCTGCAGATTTTCACAACCAGACCGATATCAAGTACGAATTTAGTTTCTTGCTAATTTCCTTTATTTTGTTCTTCATAGTTCATTTTTAATTTGTTTTATACAGAGTGCTTTTCATCTGCACGAAGGTCTTCGTAAAGATAGATATGGATATTATGGAAATGGACTTGCAAAAGGATTCTGTGGTTTGACTATCATAGATCCTAAGCCAGAGGACTTTTTAACCTGGTATTGTCGTGTAGGACAAATTGGAAAACGCATTTTCGGAGAATACATTCGAATTCTTAATCTTTCGAGAAAGGAAGAAAATGGTGTAAAAATCACTTCTAGTTTAATTACATACATTTATAAATTATGTTTAACAATTTAATTATTCATTTTTAAATTTTATTTCAGTAATTGTTCAATCAGTAAGTCCTGTAATAACGACAACATCAAAAGAATTGACTCTCCAATGTTTAGCAAATATTCCTTTAAAGTATTGTTGGTTTTTGGGACCAAATGGAACTATTCTAACGCCTAATGAATTTTTATCCGACAATAGTACTGCCACCGATAGTAATGCTGATTTTCCAAATGAATTTATTTCTTATAGGTGAATGTACAAAATGGAACATAATCAGAAATGAGAAACGAATTTAGAATAATTTTATTTTTTAAATGTACATATTGTAGGTACTTTGGCAAGGGACTAAACAGTGGAGAATGTGGTGTAAAAGTAGTAAGTGCTGAACAAATTTACAATGGAACTTGGACTTGTAATATGGGACCAATTACACCAGGATTTGAAATCACTGCTAATATTGAAGTTCGAATATCAGGTTCAAAATTCTGTAATTTTAATTTGGTAGCATAATAACCGTGAACTGATAATTAAAATTAAATTATCTAAAAGTAAGTCTTGAATTCCAAATATAAATTTTTAGAAACTCAATTGGCTGCTAGAAACAAAGTCATTTTCGTACAAAATAATAGGGACACAGTTTCCATAAAATGTGAGACTGTTCCAAACAGAGTTGGACTTCAGTATTGTAGATTTTACTCGCCTTCTGGGATTGGATTTCATATCAACGAGGAAATAACCAAAGAAAAGTACATGAAATTAAAAATTGTAAAATACAGGAAAGTGATTTAAATTACATTTTTGAATTATCTACAAACCATTCATGTTTTTAGTTATCTTGCTATTGGAACTACAAAAATTTGGTTCAATGGCAACAGCACTAAGTTGGGAGATTGTGGAATTACATTTCAAGATATTTCTTCAAAAGATAATGGAACATGGAGATGTTTTGCAAAATTGGAAGCATCTAATCACATCAACGAATCGTTCGATACGATTGAAATTATTTTAAAAGAACAGGAAGAAAGTGGTGATTATTAAATTTCTATTAAAATAATATAGAGAGGATTTAGCTGAATTTAGTTAACTATATTAAATTCAGATCAAAGGTCAAATCCTTGTTGCTTAATTTTTTTGTTTTCTTAAAGTACTATTTATTTTCTCAGAAAATCTTACCGCTGGTGTCAGTATAGGAATAGCAGTGGGAGTTATAGCTGTATTAGGTGTTATTATTGCAACAATAATGTATATAAAGAAAAAAACTAATGGAATTCATGCTCCACCTGGGGTAAGAAAATCAAAATTGATAAAAATTAATAATTTACAAATCTTCCTTATATCAATTGAATCAACATTTAATTAAAATTTTATTGAAATTTTCAGGCTCGCAATTTATCTTCTGCAGAAGAAACACCAAGACAAACATTAGATCGATCTATCAATTTTGCTTTGGAACACGCTTCACCACGATCGTCGGCTCCTACTTCAGAATCTGACAGTTAATCTTTTGATAAATATTCGTAAATTTTCAATACGTACCTTAAAATTTAAAAAATTGGGCTAAATTTCTAATTAATTATATATAACGTATAATTAATTAGAAACGGCGTTGACATAGGAAAAATAAAAAATTTTAAATAATCAAATTTATCTATTCGAGATACTATCATTTATAAGTTTCCTCTTAATCGATGTCCTAATTATCACTGCATTTCTGTTATCCTATTCACTAATTTTGAAAACAACTTTTTTGCGCAAAAAAGTGATAGAAGTGACGGGAAATTTAAACTTTTGAAATAAAAAAATTACTGTACCAATTTCAGCATAGAATAATTAAATTCTGATAATTTATTAAAATTTCATTTAGATTTGCAGAGGAATGCGAATAAATATGTATATATTGTATTTCTTATTGGATATTCAGAACTCCTTCATTTCTTTGTTCTTTTCATTTGGTTCAATTAATAAATTCAACTTCAATGAAACAGAAATTTGATTCGAAGCGTAATTTAACCAGGCCCGTACATAGGATTTTTTTTTGGGGAGGGGCACTGATTCAAAAGTATGTAATATTATCGAAAATTGTTTATACATATAGCACGGTAGGTATACAATCGAAGAAAATCTCGATTGACCAGATTCCATTTGGCCAAAAAGTGGTATAGTTTGCACTGGTGAGAAAAAGTGTTAACCTATTCTCTATTAGAAAAAAGTCATGGCCTAAAATCTCGAATTGAACAAAGTCGAATGTCGAAAAGTCTCGAATTTGTCTCGAAAAGTATCGAAATAAGAAAAAAAGCATGCGCATATTGAATGTAGAAAAGAACATAGAACATAGAAACGGTAGTGCGACGACGGCCGCGTAGCGGCCGGCAGTGGTACTAGTGAAGACGGTTGTTTATAGAGTTCTTAAATTTTCGAGAACTTAAATCCAGGTTATATGACCGAGAATATAATAATAATAATAAATAAATATAATAATAATAAATATAATTCGCGCGCAGTTTAAAATACTAAAAAATGTATTTTTATTGCTTATTATAAATAATGCATTTTAACTTATAAAAATGTCCATTAGATCGAAATTCACGAATCATAAAAAAAAAAGAAAAATTCAGATGCTATTATTTATAATAGACGATAAAAATAATATTTATAGCATTTAAAACTGTGCACGAATTGTAACCAATCAAGGGCCGAGTGCGACGCATGTGCAGATGAGTACGGGGCACGAAATGGAAACACTGATTGACCCTTTCTATGTATTTGGATGTGTTTTGTTCAGTTTTCGCGGAGTTTTCATTTTTTCAAGAATATATATCTACAATTTCTCGGTTTTTAATTATTATTCTCGATATAAATCGGGATTTTAATGTTTCTTCAAAAATTTAACTGTGGACTCTCTTTGTGTTAGTAGTAGAAGTGTAATTAATCAAAAACGTAAGTATATCATCCATAATATATTTATATATGTTTTTACTGTTTTTAGGTTATTTTTTATCTGAATTTTATAACAATTTTGACAGGTGTCAAATTAGTAAATTATTTAATAAATTTCGTATTTCGTACATAATTCCAGTTATAATTTAATTGCACTGCCAATACAAATAATTCAAAAAAGTAAAACAGGTTTATAGAGAAGAAATTATTTTAAGTAGAATATTTATTAAAAATAATCTTAAAAAAGGAGATTTTAGAAATTTTCAACTTTTAACAATAAATTTTTAATTTAGCAGTTTCAAGGTAAAAATCTAAAAATTGTATAATTTTATATTAAAAACAACCATACAAAAGATAATTTTAGATTAAAAATTGTAAAAATTTTAATTTAAGTGTTTAAAACATTGCTCGATTTTTAATTTAAATTATGAAAGACATTTCCAACAATTTCGGTTGGAAATTTCGCAAACTAAAAGTTTTGACATTTTTTTATTTTAAAACGTAGACATTAAGAGTCAGGAAAACCCGCGAAAAACGTTTTTTATTTCGGAAATTCAGAAGTTGAAAAGGAAAGTTCGCCAAGTCATCCTGAATTGTTCGAACTGAATTTATAACGGTTTCAATTTTTTTTCTATCTTTACCGTGCATTTCTAAAAAATTTTTGTTTTTAAACAGATCTGAGTCTTCCAAAATGACCAGTTGGGAATCTGCGGACAAGGTCGTGTCGAAGGAGATTTTACGAAAAGAATCCTTCACGCAAAAACCGACAGAACGAGCAGTTTGTCGAATTGAAATCAATGATGTCAGCGTAACTCGCATATCAGTGGAGGATTTAAAAAAGGAACTTTACACTGACCTTCTTGATGGATCTCCTGAAAAAGTTATCATCCTTGGGGATTCCTGCACAGAACTCGATCGCGAAATCGAACAAGCGATAAAAACCATGTTCATCAAAGAAACGAGTCTAATAACAATCAGACTTCGTTCTGTTGCAGAAATTGGACAAGAAGATGTCCTTGTCAAATTCGAAATGACTCTTCACAGTTTTGAAGCCTTCAAACCAATCTGGGACTGGAGCCCTAATGAAAAATACGAAATTTCCCTGAATTATAAGGAAACTGGAGTTCGCCTTTTCAAATCTGCTCGTTACATTCACGCCTTTTTCATGTTTTCCAAGGCTTGCAAAATTCTCATCACCCTCGAGCCGTTAGCAGAACTCAATTTGGACGAAGGTTTATTAAAACAAATTGGAAATTTAAGGATCATCCTTTACAATAACATGGCAGAGTGTCATTTAAATCGCAAGAACTACGAACACGCAATTTCTCTTTGCTGCAAAGTTCTTGAGAAGGACGAAAATAATGTTAAGGCTCTTTATCGTCGAGGAGTTGCATTTGGACATCTTAGAAACATTGAAAAAGCGTTGGAGAATTTTAAAAAAGTCCTGGCTATCGAGCCTAAGAATTCTCTGGCTAGGGAAAAATTTAACTTGTATAATGAAGCTTGGCAAGCTGCGAATGAGAGGTATGAGAAAATTGTGAAACGTATGTTTGGGTATAAGAATTAAGTTTAAAAAAAGCCTTATCAGGCTTAGACAATCGAACAGGGTCGCATTGATATTTCTTGAATAAGACAGTGGGGTTGTAAAAAACTTTCAAAGTTTCATGAAACTTTACAATCCTATCTGACAGTAAAAAGTTGATATAGTTTGTTTTTTTATTATAGAATCCAGGTAGAATTTTTTCAGTGTATTCTACAAATTATAAATTACATAATTTGAATTTGATTTTTTAGTGTATTTCTTAAGTTTTGTGGTCTAGTTTTATTTTGAGAACTTATCAACTCGATTCGGTTTAGATTCTTTGCATAAGGTACTTTTTTCTTAGTATTATTTTTCAAACAATTGGATTTTTATTCTTAAATTTTATGATTTTATAAATCAAATCATCTTTATTTCTCGCGATATTTCGTTAAATATTTAATTAATCTCCTCTTATTGGCCAACCATAAAAAACTGAATAGGTTGTTTGAAGAATAACATATAATTATTTATTAAACTGATTATATTTTTAAGAGAGTAAGACTGCTCTTGTGTAAATGAGATGAAAATAGTTCTTTCTGTATGAAAATAATTCTTAAATATAATATAATAATATAGTACTTTTGGTGTATAGAATTCAGTTGACATTTTTCTAGGTCTTTTTTATTTCCAAAATTTCTGAACATAGTTCGGTTTAAAAGTTGTATAGTTAACTGTTAACAAGTTTAAAATCTTTAAAACTAGGGATTTAAGACTAAGTAGTTGTCAGAATGAGAGTGAGAGATTATTTATATTGTCTTGATGACTGAAGATTTATATTATTGTAGATGATAATATGAATAAAAAAATTTAATGACATAAATACAAATCTAAGTTGATATTTATAAACTTAGAATTCTATGTTACTCGGAGAGATCAGAAAGGAAATAATTCAAATGACAAATCCGCGTTTAAGGAAAACAAGAATAAAATGCCTTTATTCATTAAATATAAAAATACACATTTATTTCCACCCACGATCATTTAAACCACAATATCAACACACCGCTGTGATTTTGTCTACAGAGAGCGTTGTATTCAATCCAACTTATATGAAAAACAAACAGACCGAATTTAATAAATTTCCAAAACTTTACCCTTTTTCAAAAACATTATTCAAACAATTTATAAAATTTCCGTTAAAAATACCCTAAAAACGTTCATTGACACAAATTTTAACATCTTTTCAATTTCATCGTATTTTCTTCTTTAAAAATTACAGCCGGTTTTCAATTTTGAGAACAAAGTATTCACATCAAGCTTTCTGTATTTCCATGGCACTTTCGCTCTAGTGCCTCTGAATATTCCATTACGAAATTCACACTCGAAAAAAATTCAACTACACATTGCGAGAACATCTAGTTTACGCCGTTGACTTATAGATTCTTGATTGCCCCTTAACTATAATCTTTTTTACAGTATTCTGCATTAAATAATCTTGAATTCTGTTATGTATTCGCCATAAAAAAAGTACAGAGTAATGTTTAATTGTTTAGTACAAATTAAAACCCTCACCTACTGCTTCGTTAGTTAGTTTCTCTGCTTTCCTCGATTCTTAAATTATTCTATTTCTAAGTTTATATGCCACGAGAACATTTTTTGATAAGAAAAAAGTGCGATCTGCTCTCTTGAAATTATTTCTTTCTGAGAAATGCTTTTAAAAAATGCTTTTTAAAATACTTACAGCTTTGAGATTAACTTTCAAAATAGTTTTCAATTCTAGAAAATTTCCAAATTGGTATTCTTTCAAATTTTATTCCTCTGACTATAAAACTTCATTCCTTAAAATATCGATTTTTAAATACAATTGCTTTCAAAATAACAATTTTTTAATTTACTACTCGAGAGTGCAGATCGAAGGTTTATTTACGATACACAGAAAATAATCGTAGAAAAGTTCGATTTATTTACACACCTTATTTCATTCACGAAAACACCAATCGATGCTAAAGTTTAAAAAAATTTTAAATCATCAATTCCAAACTGGACTAAAACAAGTTTGGAATTTTTTTCGATTGGGGATCGTTACATGACTTACGATCGACTAACGGCAAGATTCGAAACCACATCTCATTTCTTATTTAATTTTTAAATTCTACTGTAATTTATTCGCCTGAATGGTAGCATTTTACAATATTAATAGGAAAAAGCATCGAATATCAATTCGTTTTTTCTTTAATAATATTGTATAGAAAGCTTTTTCTGTTCAGGCGTATTGCCATTTATCCTTGGTGCAAATTTTTCAATTTGATGCGTTACTTTCAATTTCAGTCACTGTCTCTGAGAAAATTTGAAAGCGACGCAATTTCATGAAAAAGAGTTTTAAAAATTTGAGGACGTGGTCGATTTATTACAGAAATTGTAATACATAATCGTAAAGGTTCTGGCACAAAAAGATGATGTATCGTTTAATAACTTATGAACGAAAGCTGCTTAGAAAAACGTTATAAATATACAATAATACGAAACAAAAACGATTGTGGATTAGTGAATATTCTACATCGAGTTTCCGAATTGAGCAAATGATGAAAAGTATAAAATGTCTCATAATTTGATATTTCCTGTCTTTTAATTTTTTTCTTTTTTTTCTTCAATCTTTTTTGTTTTTTCCTCTTTTTTAATACGTATAACTTTGCTGGATTTAAAATTTGTCATGCGATGTAAAAATTTAAAAATCAGTTTCGCTATCTCTATATTAGGAATTCTTTTTCTCTCGATAACAGGATAATATATTAATCTAATTATTAGTGACCATGTAATAGCAATAATAACTCGCGATCTTCAACAATCTAACACTGATTTATAATCAGAGTTTACTGTACATGCGTTCGACACATCGAATCTTAATATAAAAAAAGTTAACTCCCTTCGTTTATTTTAGATTTTCCTTTTTCTTTTCGTCTTTTTTCTAAGTATTTACCAACTTTTTGCAAAGATCATTTCTACGTAAACGCGTGGCACTGTTTGTATTTTTTAGAGCATTTGGAATTGTTCTAAATACAGACATCGCGATCGATCGTTAAGTTAGTTTCATTTTACCATTTGTAGTGGCGGTTGCGTTCATCGTGGAATTCGTTGCGATTTCGGCAGCTTGTGCCACTGCTGCAGTCACTGATTTCTCAACGAATTGTTGGTAAAGTGGCTTCATGATCTAAAAAAAATAGTTATTCAATTATCTTGAAAATTGAGAAATTATAAGTCCACAAAATTAGGCACAGTCATCACAGATTGTTATCTATTCATATTTTTTCATGTGTGTATTTTAAATTTATTCACCTATTTTATTTATTTTGGGAATTTGTCATCTTTGCATCTTTTTCAATAATTGACAAAGTTGAATCATATGAAACATTATTGACATTGGATTATAGGATAATTCTGGATCATTTCCGAGTAATTAAACTCATCAGGAAAGTCAATTTCTTAAAAATGAAAATATTCTGATTTGATATTTGCAAGTTTTTAAATCTTTTAAATTATTTTGAAGTCCTGAAACAAATTTTTACGTCCCGTTAAATCCCTAGTGATTCATTAAAATCACTTGAAATTTCGAAATCAATTTAAATTTTTAAAAACCCCTTTGAAATTTTTCAAAATACTGGAAATCTTTTGAAATCCCTTAAAATAGTTTTAATTGACAAAATGTCTTGAAATACGTCTCAATCTTTTGAGTTCCTGTAAAATTGCTTATAATTCTATAAACTTTCTTTAAATCTATTCAAATTCTTTGAAATTCCTTAACATTTCTTTTAATTCTCTAAAATAACTGAAAATCTTTTGAAACTTCTTTAATTCACTTGAAATATCCTTAATTGCATTTTCTTCACCTTGAATTTGATTGAATTCGCCTCAACTATTAGCTTAAAGTTCATGCAATATTTAAAACTCTTTTAGATTCTTTTGAGATATCTTCAATTTTTTTAAATTCTTAGAATTTTTTGTGAATTTTGACTTCAATTGGAGGTACATTCTTTTTGCTTTTAGCCAAACTTTCTAATATCTCAGTTTGATGGTTGGTATCAATTTTTGTCATCTATTCATCACCTATTTTTAATTTAAAAAATCACCTTTTCACCTTAATTACATAATAACAGGTACTGTGATGACTATAAACACTTAAAAATAAAATAGAGCCTTTTAAACAAAATTGCTTGCCCAATTTCGAAATGTCAGAATTCAATTAGCGCCTGAAGTGGACAATGTCCTTTTTAGAACGGAGACGAGCCTGAGTTAAGAAAATATGCGTGGTTAATAAAATTACACAGGAAGATTTTAAGGAACTTTTGGAATTTGGATTTTACTTTCCATCTTTTCTGATTGCTTATTCAATAAAAAATTTTTAATGATTCTTGTAAATATTTGATCCTAAACCGAGGCCGATATTTTCTCCACGCTATTCAAAACATCGAAAAGCCTAAGGCCAGTGCACTAGTAAAACTAATAACCCCAGTGCGAGTTAAAAGAGGTTTTTGTATAAGATTTTTAAAGCCAGTAGCTTCTTGGGGATTAGGTTAACGAACCAGAATTATAGGAGGAGGTTCCATACCTTTTCGAGCCTCGATTTTCCCTTAGCGTTCGATATCGTTCATAGGGATAAGAATATTAAAAGAATCAGCAAATGAATAATCGTGTTAACGCAACAATGACAAAACTAAAATAATGTCAAAATCAGTAGTTCAGTATTATATATACTGACAGAAATGAGAGCACACAAGAAAAAAACTTACGAAATGTAGTCGTGAAAAGGGTGCTATTAATAATATTAAGCGCATTTATTCGTATAAATTTAATTTGAAAGTAAGATAAAGCCCGAGTAAATAAAAGGATAGAGACGTAGCTGGGATCAGATGAAGCGGTGCTTTCGAAGGTGAGAATAGGCAAATGTATAAGCGGGTATCATAAAAAGAGAGACGAATATGGAGAGGATCAGATATCTGATTTTGTGAACGAGGTGAGCGCATTGCCAGGCCTGTTAAAATAGAAAAAGACCCAGTTAATCTCTGCCCAACATCTTGAGCATATCAATCTCAAAAGTTATTTGTTAAGATTTCCAAAATCCATTTTTTTTTTGATGAAAGTCGTTTTTTTAAACAGAAGACACTCGATTTCTACCAGAAAATTAGGATAAACTGCAATCTAAGTATTAGATTCTACGCTTCTGATACAAGTTTGTAATGTGTCAGAAAAGTTCTTAGGATAAAAATTGACATAAGAAAAATTTTACTTACATTTTCCCAAAGTGCGCTCGCCGCTTCGTCGATTTTCGATCCGAGCTCCCGGAATTCGCCGCTATACCTGTTTTCAAAAAGTTAAATATTAGAGTCATATATTTTTTAGTTAAAGGCGTTGAATAAATGCTAATAGCCTTCAAATTCTAGAAAACCTATTCTCATTAAAAAAGATGAAAAGATGGATTTTTGAATAAAAATAGATGAGAAATAGATGAAAAAAAATTGAAACAAACTGGAATCAACCAAACGAAATTTATAAAGAATTTTACAAAAAGCAAATGACCTAGAATTATCATATAGTTCCAATTTTAAAAGTAAATTGTCTTCTACGTTTTCTAAATTTGGTGGCTAACAGCGTTTGTCCTACGCATTTTAAAAGTTTTCCATGTCTAAATTATTATTGAAGTGCAATAATTTTTACCTAATATACGCCCAAAGAGCGAGAGTGAGCAGACCGATGCCCATCGTAACATTGCACGTGTACGAAAGTGTGTTAAGACCCACAAGGCCGAAAATTCCTGAAAGGATATACATTGTAATGGCAATTGCGAAGAACACTGCTGGAGTCCTCGCTGCCTTGAAAATGTTTTTACTCTCGTTGTGTGCCTTGAATTGAAGAAATGATTCGTCCATATCCTGCAGCGAAGGGTAAATCATTAGTTACTGTTCCAAGTTTCAATCTCAAAGTTCTATTTCCATATTTTACTCAACAAATATTACAGTAAAATATTTTTTTGATCTATAGCGTTACTCTTTTTGGAAATATAAATTTTTCTACAGAGCGAAAAACAATTTTTGCACAAAAGAATGAATTTGAAATCTATTCTTAAAGTTCAATATTTTTATTTTATAAAAGAAAAAAAAAGTATTAAGCATTTTTTCTCTCTGTGTCTATAATTATATTCAAAAAATGAGAACCGCTACAACGCGAACAGATATTTAAATATAATATTTGTTGAATAAAATGAGGAAATCGAAATATGTAGTTAAAATTTGATTTCAAAACCTTGAGTTTTTATATAAAAAAAAAAACCTACTTTTTGCAATTTCTCCATATAAGTTTGACTAAATTCGTCTCCGCCCATTTTCCGTTTATTCTGGAATTGGTGTAGCGCTTTATCAACGCATCTTTGGTGTTCCGATTCGAGATGTGCCGTCGCTAGGAATGGTTTCGCTCCACCACAAACGCAATCCATCATTTGCATGTACAATTCCTTCGCGTCGGCTACTGCTGATAAATTATTCGCCTCGGCAGTTGCCTAAAGAGATCGTTTTTGTTCGTGAAATTCGCTTTTTTAAATTAATAAGATTTTAAGGAACTAAACTTACCACGAGCATACTTTTCGGTTCAGGTAACTCGTCCCCTTTGTAAATTTTGATATAGCTTTTGAAGTACTCTACAAGTTCTCTCGCCTTCACAACCTGACCGTTAATCTTCTTCGTCACCAAATTTTCTGTCGAGAGCAACATTGGAACGAGATTTTTCAATTGCTTTTTGAACTCTGGTTCGATGTCAGATAATCTGCCGTCAAATTTCGGATTTGTAGCGATGCTCAGACCTGTAGAAATTAATGAATTTTGAATTAATTGAAACGTTAAGTTAAAACTGCGTAAAATTATAACGAAATATTTTACCAGGATGCGGCATGAGGAAGCAGGAAATGTCTGAGAAACAAGCAGTGATATGTTTTCTCAGGCTCTGTAATTCCGGGTGTTGTTTGTCGGATATTTGGAGTCGCCTTTCCAGAATTTTTTGTCCACCTTCTGATCCATATTCAGCTTCATATGGATAACTCCAGTCCCTGACGAGAAACTGAAGTTTCTGGAAAGGAGTGCTGCCAGATTTTTCCAAAGCGAGTCGACCATACTCGGTAAAAAGTTGTAAATGTTGCAGATCGTCCTCTTGAATATTCTGTGAGAGGTTGTAGATCTGAACAGATGAAAGCATTGTGCTCAGGGCGAAGACTGTCGCACAGTCCCTGACTGTGGATTGACTGTCGAAAGTTCCCTGGGTGTCCATTAAAATTATAGCAACTTTCTCGCCGTTAGGCAAGGTGCTAAGGAACACTTTGGACCACATGAGGATCCCAGTTGTGTCTCGTTCAGATCCTCCTCGCCAGGAAAACCCACTCAGTGGGTCGTTGTCGCCTCCTAGCCAAGCATCTTCACTCAGCTTGTGTTCAGTATACTATAGAAAAATTTTAATTTAAGGTTGAGATGCGAGGGTTTTCTTTTAAGATTTAAATTTAAGTAATTGGGTGATTTTGAATGGAATAGTTTACTTTTTAAACAAAGAAATGGATATGAACTATATATTAAAATTTCCATTCAAAATAGTTGAATTATATATAAAATACCTTGCTGTTCATGTAACGGAGGAAGAAATCGAGAAGGAAGCTTTTGCCTTTCCTGAAGGCTCCCGCAACCGAAACGACGACGACACTTCTGTCCTTGATTTCATCCTGGAGCAAAATATTTGCCAGGGCATCTTCATCCAATTCAAATGTGTGATCTGTGTGTGCAAGAACTATTTGAATAGGTCGCCCATTATCTTGAATTTCATCCTTATCATTCATATGGACCTGTTCTATTCTCTCTCTCCTTCCCAGTTGGTCTGAAAAGAAAATTTACTTTCAATTAAATATGTAATACAAAAAGAATGTAAATATGAAAAGGTAATCTTCGGGAAATTCAAATAAATTGGGAAGATAGGGTAGCCAGAAGACAAAAATGTCTTAAAAATCTCTTTAAATTTCATGATGTATTTTAAAATTCAATTTGGAGAGAATGAATTAATGAATGAGTTTATAGTACTTTATCATTATTAATAATATATCAATTTCAATTTTGCCTGACAGCTATTCATATTTCCCTGAAAAATCTTTTTCCCCTGATTTCCCTGCCTTTGGCCACCTTGGAAGATTTTTTTCTGTTCTGATTCAAAGCCTTTGCAAAATATAAATTCGTTAGCTGATTGTTATTGACCTTGACCGCTGACATCATCAACAGGTCGAATCGAGGGCGTCAGAGAATGACGATGTAATTTATTATTCCTATCCATGAAAACAAATGTTGCGAGACTAACCGCCGCCCATTCTAAATGTAACGATGATTATTTCTTTGTAATTATACACGTGAGTTGGGAGTGAGTGACTCATTCAATCCAACGAAATTTCAAACATACTAACATACCGTACCTGGCTTTTAAACTTTTTTAAAAGCAAAAGCAGTTACAGTAATTAATTGTGCAAGCCGATTGTTATTGATTAAAAATATTTCAGGGAACAAATTTTGAAAATAGTGGACATTAGGGACCTCAGCTGAATATAGGGGATGTATAATAGGGACCGGTCTCCGAGACCTGCGAATTTTTAGTTGATAAGCAGTTTTAATTTGACTTTGTTTGTAGTTTTTCGACATTTTTAGAAGCTGAAAATTAAAAAAAGACAGGTAAAATTTCCTGGACGTGGGACTCACCCATGTCTTTTTCACTTTGTCGTTGTATGTGGTTTACATTCTCGTCTACCGATATCATCTCACGCTTTGTGGCTGAAATCAAATCGTTAAAAGTCACGTTCAACCGGAAATTCAAAGCTTTGCACTAACTGCAGACTGAGGAAAAGCGAAATTAAACGCGATTTAGTGAAAATTTCTTTCTCTTTTGTTGATAAAAATCTTTTTTTTTTGTAGATTAAAAATATTTAGAACCAGACAAAAACAAATCAAAAAATGAGAACAAAGAATTTCCAACTTCGAGAGTTTAAGTATGAAATTATTCAATCTCGTTCAATTTTACTACATACTCAATTTTTCTATTTTTGTTTTCAATTTAATTTTGAATCATGTGAACTTCATAAAATAATTTTTAATAATTCAGAATTAAATAATATCAAATCTTCTAATATTCAACAATTTCTAACTTTTCAATTACATAGAAGTAAATTGATATAATTTAAAATTATTAAATCTATAATTTTTCAACTTCGGATGCTTTTAATTTAAAATTGTTTAATTTAAAACGTTCTAAATTTGATATACGTAAACTAATCTTGAACATTTTAATTAGAAATTATTTACTTTAAAACATGTTTCGTTCAAAATTGGTTCAACTATCAAAACTTCCAATTTGATATAAAATTGTTGAGTATCGAAGGATCTAATTAACAATTTCCGAGTTTCGAACCTCATTAATTTGAAATTATCTAATTAAGAATGTTTGGCTACTTTATATTTCGCATAATTGATATCACAATAACGTAAATATTTGCACTACATTTTGCGAAGCCTGCAGGCATATCAGGAACGCCATGTTCCTTAGGGAAGCGGGGATTATTCGGTCTAACGTCATCAGTGGTCCTTGACCTTGGCCTATTTCTCAACTCCTCCGAGGTCGTTCTGATCCTTCGCGGCTCCTCCACTCGTTTCCGGATGGTTATTTTCTTTTTATCACTCATTATTTACGATTTTCAACTCAAAACATTCTAAACTTTTCTTACTTAAAATTTTAATTAATTCTCGTTGCACTGAGTCTTTAAAACTTTGATAAATTGAAAGAACTTTTTAAATCCAGCTGAAGAACAGCGTCCTTAACGTTATAACACAAATTTTATTCCGAGATTAAATGTTTTATTTGAAAAAATTCATTGAAATAAAAAGGACTCATATTATATGGCTTGAACTTCAAGTTGATTTACTTTCTCCAGATAACTTTGGTTAAAAAAAATGGATATTTGTTAGTGTTCTCCAAAGTTACATAACACGGGATTATATATATTTTTTTGATTTTGAAGGCGAGGTTGTAAATCACAGATAGCAGGAAAAATCCATTTCCGATAATCGAATGAAAGTAAAAATTCAAGTGTCACTCGCGAACAGATTTTTCAATTTCTTTTCTCGTTTTTTGAGGACAGAAATTCAAAACTAGAAGACGGTTCTTAACAAGAATAGGTTGCACTAAGTGAAGAAGAGATTGGGAACTCTAGAAATATCTTAGAGATGTGTATACCTATCGGTAGAAACGTTGGCAGCAACCCACAATCATCGAAAATCTGGGGTTTATGCTAATTGAATGACGTCACTCTCCAATTGCCAAAATTTAAAAATTCCTTAAAAATCACGTCATTAATGAATCACTTTAATAATTATTAAAATTAATTCATAATTTAAAAGTAAAAAAAAATACAAAAAAGGGATTTCCGAATTATCATCTTTTCTAATATTGTTAAAGTAATGAATTTTAAAAATAAGAAACAAATAAATTCCGAATTTTAGTATCCAATTGCCTAAAATAATTTTAGTTTACATAATTAGGTTTTAATATGAAAATATTTACCATTAATTAATTATCTAATTACATATTTAGATTCATATCTATAAAAAATAACCCGATAAAATTGAGTTCATTAAGTATTTACTTTTTTAGTATTTTCAGTTAGTCCTTAATTTAGGGCCGATTCCACCAACTGTGATTAAATTTTAATCCTTGATTTGCATACGAAAGTATTGATTAACTTAAGTTAATCAAGGATTAAAATTTAATCACAGTTGGTGGAATCGGCCTTTAATAATTTAATCTATCATTCATCATTCGAATTCTTCAATCGTGAATTTATTTTTTAAAAAAAGCATTTTAATTTAAAAGCGAATCTTTGTTCGTAATTAAATAAAGTGTTATATTAAATCACTTCATTCTCAGGAACTCTAGATAAGGAAAAAATATTGAATTTTCAATTATAAAGCTGATGCACTTTTTATCGATATAAATTGCTTTCATAGTTCCTGAAAGACTTTTCTGGTTTTATTCTACAGGGAGATAAAAGAAAAAATAAAATCGACACTGACCTCAGCAAAAAAATAAACCGATAAGTGTAATAATACAGATAGAGTGATCGGCCCCAGTTCACCAGGTAGTGGGAATATTATAGATTATAGACTTGAAAAATAATTTTACGATAAAAAAAAGATAACGTTCGCAAAATTTCTGGTAAATTAGTTTCTTAATTAGATATCAAAAAAACATCAGTTGTGTAATTACTTTTATGTATAAACTTGCAAAAATAGGATCTTTTTTTAGATTCCAGAATTTTTCAAGTTATAGATGAATTAAGGGTGTTGGGTTCCAGTTTTAACTCCAAAATTCAATTTCTCAATTTTACTCAACAAATATTAGAAACAGATATTTTTTTCATTATGTTCATAACTTATATTTGAAAAATAAGTATTTACTACACAGAAAAAAATCTAATCACAATTTTTGCTAAGTAAATTGAAGAAATCGAATTTTTAGGATAGCAATAATTGCTATTCTAAATCCTATCCTTGGATCCTACCACCTTAATCGATTAGAAACCATTTTAAAATATAGAAATTAAATCCCAGATTCAGATAGAGGAAAATTTATACTATTAAAATTTACGGGGGAGAATTGAATGATAAAGTATCGAAATATATATTCGATGTATTCTCAGAGATTTTTATTAAAAAAAAAAAAAAAAATTCCGTCTAGCAGGAAATTTTTCTACGTCAACAAGGAAAATGGTAACTTTAGGATAATAACTTTTATAAATAAACCAACAAGAAATATGTCACATTTAAAGATGATTCGCAAAGTCTAATTTGAGAAATTCAAAATCGCATGCGCAAGAATTTAATTAAAATAGGACAGAAATAAAAATGGAAGAGTTTTAGAGGTATTTAAATTAAAATATTCATCTTTCGATTTATTTTTATTCAAAATTACTTAATTTTGAAAGCTTCTGAATGAAAATTTATTAGAAACAATGTGAATTCATTGATGGAATGATTCACCTTTGAAAACCTTAAAAATTTCGTGTAAAAAAAGTTTCTATTTCTGGGTTTACCGAGCCAATGAAATACGAACTATAATAAAAATCCTGCTCATTGCATCTTTGTGTGAATTTTTTTAAGGTCGTTATCGTTTTCACAGGATTCAGAGCCGTTTTGATAATCTTTAACGTATCGCAAGAAAGGCGTCTTGCAATAAACATCGTTTGTCATAAAATACTCGAGCCCAAGATCCAGCAAAAGGGGGGCTTGATGGTTTCTTAAATAAATATCTGTAGACGAAAGCACCTCGTAAATTCGCATAGTTTGCACCCCAGGGCCGTAGAAATCGGATCGTTACTGCGCTTTAGAATCCGCTCGTACGTTATGCAGTTAATCCATTCGCAACCGTAGAAATAAATTGCAGAATCAAGAACACTATGTTTTTATCGCTTATGGCGATAAAGAAAAAGATTCAGTTTATCCCAGGAACTATAAAAACATATTCAGAGCTTTCCCTTCATCTTTCAAAAGTACATTCACTGCAAAAGAAAATTTTCAATTATAAATCAGAATTAAAAATAATTTTAATTATATATTATTCCATTTTTCAGATTTTGTCAATCAATCTTTCTTTAAAGAATTGCATGTAAAATGTATTGGGTTGAAGTATCTACATCTAATCTGACGAAATTTGTTGTTTTTTAATCTCTTTTAACTGATAAATATAATACAAAGAAAGTCAAAAAGAAGGTCATTATACAATTTTTATCGCTTAACTAAACAGTATACTGATATATACTTTTTTTTTAGTATAATTCAAAGGAAGAGATTACTTTGAAGTATATAATCTGAAATTATACCACAAAAGTAATAAATATTTGTTAGAAACAATAATTTTCGTTTCTACACAAAAGAAAATTGATAGATTTTTTTTTACCAACACGGGTAATTATAAAGCCAAGTATATGATTTATTAATTTATATCTTTATCGGAATTGATTGTATCCCCTTGAATTATAATTAAGGATCTATTGCTTACTATAAATTCACGTTGTTAAAAAAAGCTAATTCAATCTTCATCATGTCAACTGTAAAGTTTATTACTGCTCTCATCTGCCTCACTATGCTGATTCATCAATCAGGTAAAATGATATTTTTTAAATAATATTAAAATGTCTTATGTCTGATATGACCCTTTTCATTTATTAATGTTTTAAGGGCATATGTTACTTACTATACGTGTATTAGTAGTTTTGCTAACTTTTCGCTCAACTTACTCGATTTAATATACCCTAACTATTTATTCTGGTTAAAAGTATTATACATTTCTAGTTGATCTTTTTTTGCTTATTTTAATCAGTTTTTCTGATAAATGTAACAAGAATTTCTGGTAAGAATCCAGAACTTTTTACTCCACATTTTTTTGGTAATTTCGGAATATTACATTCTGGCCAATATAACCAGGTATTCAGGTAAATTTAATTACATTTTCCGGTAATCATCGATATCATATACTATCGAATTTAGATACTCTCTTATTTTCATGATGGACCTCCTATACATTAACTTTTTCTGCTGAAATAATATCGAATATCCCACAGAAAAAAATCTAACATATATTTTCTAGTCGTGTTAACTAGAATTTGTAGTTAATATAACAAGAGATTATTTAACCAGACCCATCTAGTAACTTCAACTGGAACTTTTTTTTGAGTATTGATTGTATTTATCAAGTAATATTTATTATTGAGCGAGTAAAGTTGGCAAAAATTTTGCTCTTCTGGTGCAAATTACCCCTTAATACCAACATGCCCTTAATAACATTAAAAAATGAAGATTTTTATATTATATATAAAAAAAAAAAATATTTTATGTACAGTCGCTGGTGATGTAGATCCAAACGAAGCTTTCAGTACAAGAAGATAAGATCAATTGTACCTCCATCAGTATGAGAGCCAGCGTCATTGGATTCATAAAGAATAAAATATATTCTCTTATGAAAATATAAAAATAATAGAAAAAAGTATTCCTCTTTTTTAATACTATTTTTAAGAAAATACCTCTTTTTTTCCTTTTTTTTCTCATTTTTCCATATATTTAAGTCGGACTGAACAAAAAAAAGAACCAATTAAGAAAATTCAAATATTTTTGATTGAAGGTTGAAATATATTATTCAAAATTCAACTTTTTTGATTGAAAATTAAACTATTCAGTTGAAAATTCTACTAGTTTATTGAAAGATCATTTTATTGGTTCGAAATGTTAAATTTAGTTAAAAATTCAAGTTTTTGGTTGAAAATTTAAATATAGGATGAAAATTCAAATATTTACTTGAATATCAGTCTATTCAATTGAAAATACATTTTTTTATTAAAAAGTAAATTATTCGATAGAAAATTAAATTAAATTTCTTAATTTTACTCAAAGAATATAAGTAACATATATTTTTTTCACTCTGCACATGTGAAATAATCGAAAATTAATGTGAAATCGAAAAATTTGTTTTAAGAAAACCTTTCAAATTGAATTCAATGTATGTAATACCTATATTGATTTTATTCAAAAGAATTTATTCCCCTAATAATTCCTCTGAAATAATTTGTGAATAATTTCATAGAAGGAATTTAAATAAAGAAAATACATGAATTTGGTTATCTAAATATTAAAAGTCGCTATGTTCTGTAAATTTGAAAGCTCAAAACCAGAGAGCTTTGAAATATAGCATAATAATAACTCTCGATGTGAATTTCCGATCGGAATATCCGTTTTACTGAGAAGCTTTCTAAAAAGTTTCCCATTCTCAGCAAGAACCATTGTTCGGATTTCATTTAAGCTTTAGATAATTTTACGATTTACTCGTGCAGCATTAATCGAACTCCCTTGTGCATACGCACGCTATTGAAGGAAAATTTTGTTTGATTTACTAAAGTGCACTGAAATCAGCGATAAAATAGAGACAAATTTGTGAACATTTACCATTTCAATCCCTATTTTATGATCAAAACTTTGTAATTTTGATATTAAACAACTTTTCGAAATGCCGAAACAAACAATGAATTATTAAAAAAAAATATTTAGACGAGAAAGAAATATAAGATTGCGAATAATAAAATGACATCATATTTAATTTATTTTTGTTCATGATGCTTTAATAGTCACTAATGAGTCAAGCATTTTGTCATTCATTGATAAATTATTTATGAAACCGAGAAGAATGATAAATTCTATAGTTACTTATCTACAAGAAATTTTAATTAAAATATAAGAATACTTATAGAATTTAAAGCAATCAAAAATCTTAAATATTAAATTAATTTCAAAATTATAGCCTTAAATTACCAGTATTAAAAGTATTATTATATTATTAAGATGTCTAAATTTGAAACAGTTAAAAAAATGACTAAAAATTCGATTACAAATTTTAATATCTAAAAAAAACGTTTGAATCTAGAACACGGGACGGATTATTTATATTCCTTCCAAAACTGTCACAAAATTAGATTATTTTTATCAGAACTGTTGTATAAGGTCTTAAGACTGCTGACAAGTCAACTGTGTAATCACACTTAAGTAAGACAATAACAATCACTTCAAATAATTAATTCACTTTCAATCCCCTTCCCTCTGAAATTTGAATCAACGCTTAATTCTGACTTTCGCCACGAGACGCGCTACAGTCGCGCCATGCTTGTTCCACGAATGAATGTCATAGCTCTCAGCTGCCGTTCAGGCAGAAATTTTGCCTTTTCTTCACAATTTCTAGATAACCACTGCACAATTTCACTCTACCTAATACTTTTCATCTCTCTTTTCAAAAATCTAAACCAAAAAATACTTTCCCTCAAAAAAATGTCGCACTTTTCTCTTGAAACTGAAACACTTATTTTCGCTTACTCACTCGTCAATCTGGATGTAAACAATCCGATAATTTTTCCAATTTTTCCAGAGATTCCTATCGGAAATTTTTTGTAAGTATAAATTCTAGGTAAACACTGCAAGAGGCGGCAATTTGAGTCGAAAAAAGGGCACAAAAAAGAGAATACAAAAAATGTTCAGTCATTCTCCTTTAGCAACATATGAATTTTCATTTGTTAACCGGATTTCACTTCCGCTTGACACGGAGCTAATTTTTCGTTTTTCCTGTGTCAGACGAGATCGCGGATTTGCGAATTTATGTCTGGGATACTAGAAATTGTGAGGAAAATCGAGGTCGACGGTACGAAGTACGACGGTGGCGTAGATTATCAAAAGCGGATTTGATTGCGTCGTGAATTTTGAGTTCAGGTTTCCCGCACTGCCTGAAATTGTTTGCTTCACGGAAAAATTTTGGGTTTGTATGTAACATTGAATGTTTTTGGAAAAACTCACCAACATACGAGTTATCGTAGTCGCCACTGTGTTTACGTTCTCTCGTGTCCGCCATATTAGTTACGAGTAATGAAACTTCCGGAGGTGCGCGAGCAACGAAACCACTTTGCTTACTACGCAAGCCAAAATCAAACGTCACTAGAGTTCGAGACTTCGAGTCCACGACTCGAGGTTGTGGAAGGTAATTTATTGAAGTTTTTACTTTGCGTGTCACACGATACATGCGAAAAATGATATTTGCAATTGCTGACTAGATTTCCGCTTCACTAGAAACTTTTAGGTTTGTTTTCTTTCCAAAAAATTTTACAGTTACCGGAAAATTTGACAAATTGAAAATCTAGAATAAGAGTCGATTTTCTATTGTTTTTTGTTTGTGTTTTGAAATTTAGCGCTAATTATTAGTAAGGGAAGGAGGAATTTCAAGTTCCTCGAGGAATTCTGCGATAATTAATTGTCTGACTGGAAGATTTCCTCGAGGATTTTTTCAAAAGGGGGACAATTGTCTCGGAGGTATAAATGCACAAAGGAAAACAATTTGTCGGAGAACTGCCAGTAGCTCTCAGCAGCTAGGAAAAATGAAAATTGCTCTGCATAATAATATATAATAAATTATAGTTTATTTAAGAAATTTTTTTAAATTTCAAGGGATAATAAAGAATTTCCAAGAATTCTTTGTGATTCTCCAGGTTTCTAAAGGTTATAAGAAAATTTCAATCATTTCAAGGGATTTTTAAGAAAGTTTTGATAATTCAAAGAATTTTAAGGTATTGTAAAGTTTCTTGTGAAATTTTAAAGGATTTTAAGAAGCTTGTAGGAATTTTCAGAAATTTGGATATTTTTAATGTTCCTCCTGGAATTAAAAAAAATGTTTAATGTTTTTTTTTTATTTATAAAATTTTTGAATTTTTAAAGGATCCCAGTGGGCAAAAAGACATTTTTATCCTGAGGACGTCCTAAGGATCTGTTTAGGACATTTCATGGAATTTTAGGAGATTTTAAGGGTTTTGGAACCAAGTTGTAATCAGGGTTGGGTAAGTAAAATACCTTAGGTAAATTACATTGTTTTTTACAGTAATTTATTGGTACTTTACATAGGTAGAAAACCATGTATAATTTGTAAAAAACTTTGACTACACAACCCTAGTTCTAATATAAAAAATTGGTTCCTTCATTAACAAATATTAAAATTATTATTTTTATTCACTCTGTAGAATTAATCAATTTTTATCTAGAATTATGCGTGCAGAGCGAAAAAATATTTATCTACAATTTTCGTTGAGTAAAGTGGAAAATGGAATTTTGAGCTTAATACTTGGGTTCAAAGCATTTTTAAAAATTTCAGATTTTAAGGAATTATAAAGAATTTCCAAGCTTTTTTTGAGATTCTATAGGTTTCTAAAGATTATCAGAAATCTTCAATCATTTCAAGGGATTTTAAAAGGTTTTTATGGATTGTAAAGGATTAGAAGAGATTTTTATGATATTTTAAAAGGTTTTATTAAATTTGAAGGGATTTTTAAGAAAAAGTTAATTAGGGAATTTAAAGAATTTTAAGGTATTGTAAAGTTTCTTGTGGAATTTTAAAGGATTTTAAGAAGTTTGGAGGAATTTTTAGAAAATTAGATATTTTTAATGTTCCTCCTGGAATTTAAAATAATTTCAAATGTCATTTTCAATTTGTAAAAGATTTTTTGAATTTTTAAAAGATATCCTGAGGGCATCCACAGAATGATAATGTCTTTTCGCCTACTGTGGGATTTCATAGAAATTTAAGGAATTTTAAGGGTATTGGACCTGAGTGTTAAGCTTAAAATTCCATTCTCTATTTTACTCAATAAATGTATTTAGTTTCGATACTTTTTGCATAAAACGAGGAATTAAAAATCTATCTTAAAAATTCAATATTTTCATCCATCTTTTATTCAATATTTTAATTTTACATTATTCATATTTGAAAATCCTTGATTATTTGACGAATTTTTTAATAATAATATTAATAGTGAATATATAATAAATTTGTTTTTCACATTACTTGACATAATTAAAATTAACTTTACGTTTAATCTGTGAATTAATTACAAATATTTTTTGTTTCATAAGTATTTGTATATGATGTACATTTCATGCTTTGCTGAACAGTTTAAATTACTTACGTGCATGACTTGCACAGTAGATATAGTCGTTTTTAGTCAGACAGTTGAAGTTATTAAGCCTCAAACTTGATAAGCTGGACGTTTTTATTGAAATTTAAATCATACAAAAATCATTGCAATTTATTCATGCTAATTTAAAAAGTTTTGATAGAGAATTATGAATATTAAGTACTCAAAACTTATATAAATGAATACTTTAATTATTTATTATTGTTAATATTAATAAATATAACATTATAAATATTTCACGAGATTCTAAAAATGTTATATAGAATTTTGAAAGATTAAAGACAATTTTAAGGGATTTTTAGGAATTTGAAAATATTTTGAAGTTTTTCTTTGAATTAAAAGTATCTTAAGGGCATGTGATACTTTACCATAAGAGCAAATTAGTTATACCAATTATACATTCATAATAATAAATATTTTTAGCTAATAACAGTCAATAAACCTTCGTCTACATGATACAAAGGTTTATTGACTCTTATTAGCTAAAAATATTTATTATTATTAATGTACAATTGGTATAACTAATTTGCTTTTATGGTAAAGAATCACATGTCCTTAAGGACAAATACCAAACTATGACGTCACGAATTACCGACCGGACAATGTATGTATTTCTTTTCCACCTTCTTATTTTTAAACTAAGTAAAATATCTCGTTGAAAATTTGAGAGATGAGAGAAAATATATTAGCCGACTAGGTATGTTGCCTATAATAATTAATATATATGAAAAAATAACAAAATGGCGGACAACAATTTTAAAAAATGCATTTTTTCACGGTTTTTTTGTTTAAAAAATGAGTAAAAATGTTATTTTTTAATATATTATAGGCAACAGACCTACAGTTCAATATGTGTAGAATGTGTGGTTTAAATTTTATAAGGATCAGTCGAATAGTTTTCATAAAATTCTTGGTACCGTTTTAAAAACGCTGTTTTGAGAAAAACGCGTTTAAAACAATAACAATGCAATAAAATAAATAAAAAACAATTTTTTTACGTATTTTAAGACATGTTTTATCATACTTTTTTTAAGCGTATAAAGTAGAACAACCCCTTAAGGTCATTGGTGCCATGTGTTAAGCTCAAAATTCCGTTCTCCATTTTACTCAACGAAAATTATAAATAAATATTTTTTCGCTCTGTAGCGCGAATCTCTTATCAAATATAAAACTGCATACAGAGCGAAAAAATATTTAATTTTGATACTTTTTGTATAAAACGAAGAATTCAAAATCGAATTTCAGAATTCAATATTTTTATTTTACTTAAAAAATATTTGAATTAGATATTTTCTCGCTCTGTACACATAATTCTAGTTAAAAATTGATTAATTCTACAAAGGGGAAAAATTCCAAATTTAAGATTTGTTGAATAAAATGAAGAAATCGAATTTTTAGATTTATAGAACTTGGCTCAACTCCCTTAATATAAAATGTAAAAAGCAGTAAAATCGGTAGAAAATTTCCATTTTAAGCTAATGTTTATCTCAGTTTTTAACTTTTCAGTGTTCGCCAAAAGTGTTTGGGGTTCGAGTTTCCTTTCCGCTCACGGGGAACTATTTCGCCACGCGGACGTCGATTCGATCCGCGTCTGCGGCGTGGTCGCAGATCCCCTATGGTGGAAATGGAATGTGGATGCTGTGTGAGGTGGTGAATCGTGCGCGATTTTCGATTAACGCTCAGTGGATACCAGTGGATATCGTCCTCTTTGTCCCTACTACTTGGAAGTCAGTCGTCCGGTAAGTCCTTTACATTCAATTTCCATCGTCCCGGATCGTGACACCGGCGACAGGTTCGCGTGTGTCAACAATATTACGCGCCGCGCGAACGTGTGTGAAATGGCGAGTATAGTAAACAAATGTCAGAGAGAGAGAGAGAGAGAGATGACAACTCATTGACTTCTCGATAGGTACGAGAAAGACAACAGGTTCCTTTTTTTCTCATCTGAAAACTGAAAAAAGTTAGAAGTTCAGAACTTAAAACCATTTCGTATTAAATTAATTTTCTTAATGGCCCTTTTTGCTCTTTACTGAGATTAATCATATCTCACGTCTCGTTGGTTTTCAAATTTCGAGGGAAAATTAATCCTTATTTACCATTCAAAAATCTTGATGTATATTTGCTGTCTTAAATTCTAGAGGGCGAAACGATTCTAATTCTGGTCAAAAATTGAAAGAAACTTTTTTTTGTGAAAGCAAGAGGGAGAAGGAAAGTGATGAATTGGTCGGGAGCTTTAAATTTAAAAAGCACGTGGAGCGCGCTTTTTTGCCATAGAAATAGCCCAAATTCTTGTTTTTCATATAATTTATTTTACATAAACTGATTTCATTTAATAATCATGTGTTATAATCTTTATGATTCCTAATTTCAATTTGACATAATTTTAATTTTTCCGAATTATTATTTTACATAATATTTGTCTTTCTGAATAAATAATACGTATTTTGATATTTTAAGGGCAGTTTTTATTTGTAATGCCATTTTTATATTTATTGAAATATCGATTTGAAAATTTCTAAAATTAAAGAAAAATATACTATTTTATGTTTATCTGGCCTTCAATTTTTATTAAAACCAAAATATGTTAATAATTTATTTTTAATATTTGGTAATATTTATTAAATGTGCCTTAATATTTTTACTTTAATTTTAAGTTTTCAACTCGATATTTCAATAAATGTAGAAATGGCATTGCAGGGAAAAGATGCTGATAAAGGTATAAGAATCTGATAAAAGAGAAATGACCTTAATTTAATATTTATATTAATTTAAATAATTTGATTACATTATTATGTAATAATTTATTGAAATAATTTAAAGAAAAAGTCCCACCGTCTGGATACTACTAGCGTGATTCACGTTATTTTGCGTATATATATTTATAATAGGATATCTAAATTTTTTTTTGAGTTTTCAATTGCCCTAGCTAGAGATGAGTGCCATGGCGTCTGGAGGCCGAGACGCATTACTCGCTGTTTAGGTAATTAGTATGACGTCAGGGATCACGAAAAGGTGCCAAATGCCTCATTTAATGGAGTTCCACTGCCAAAGAGCCAGCTGCAATTTCAATTTGTTCGCTCTCTAGCAGTCAAGTATTGTAGGCCCTTTCAAAATAATTCACTGCCGTTTTATGCCTTTATGCAGATTTATTTATTTTTGCACTAAATACGTCTCCACTAAAAAGTGATATTTAATAAAATTGGTCTTTCCTGAGGAGTTGATCACTCTTGACCTCTCTTGACAATTTTCTGAATCTTTTAAATTATTTTTTATTCATGTGAAAACTTAAAATCTACTGAAATCTCTTGAAATCTCTTGAAAGCTTTTAAACTCTCTTAAAATTCCTCAAAATCTTTGGCATCCTAATACAATTTTTCGAAATCTGTTGAAATTTTTTTAAAACTCTTAAAATCTATTGAAATCTCTTCAAATTCTTCAAATTCCCAAAATGCTTAAAAATCTGTTTAAATATTTTGAAATATTGTTTGTAACTTTTGAAAAATCTATTGAAATCTTTTGAAATTTCTTTTATTCTTTTGAAATCACTTGAAATTATTTTAAGACTCTTGAAATTCCCCAAAAGTCTTAAAAACCTTTTCAAAGCATTTATAATATTTTTTTGCCCTTTGAAAACTTTAAAATCTTTTAAAAACTTCTGAAATATTGAAATATTTGTACTAGAGTAATAATTTTTCTAATTCTACAACTTTTAAATTCCCAAAACAATTTTCTTTTAATCACAAAATTTCTAAAAGTATTTTGGTATTTTTTAAAATTAATTTAAAATTAAAGCAATTACTTTTCGATCTTCCCCAATGATTTATTGAAAATTAGCCATTTTATAGGATTGGCCGTTTCAAAAATATATGTTAAAATTTAAACTTTAAAAAAAACTACATATGTAATGAAAATATTTTAAGTTGCAAGATAGAATTTCAAAGATTATAATATTATATTATAATAATATTATAATAAATATATTAT
>UCOH01007189.1:0-31998 GCA_900474275.1 Synergus japonicus
TATATATATATATATATATATATATATATATATGAATACAATTCAGAAAATAAACGCATAGGATTAAAAAAAATGATTTAAAATTGAACCGCGCTGAATCATAGAATAAGGGATGATCGAATATAAAATTTTTCCATCCGAGTGCAATATGACTTCTCGCTCATTCCCACTCTCCTTTTCAAATTTTTTTCTTTTGAACTTTTATTTTTGAAAATTTATTTTTCAAGCAATTCTTTTGTTTGTATAATATTAAAACTTTTCTTTTATTTGTAATTTTTACATTGTCTCAAATTTGCGTTTGCGCTGAATTCAAGAAATTTTATATCATCCCCTTTTACAATGAGGCAGCTGTCATACATATAGTTCCATTGGAAAATTATTAAATATTGAAGCAAGAAATTTGTTTTTAAGGGTAAATACAGGAGGTGACTTTAGCTATATAGATATGTATATTCCGCCAATCACAGGAGGATATATAAGATCCGGTTTGATACACGAGATCCTGGATCTGCGATATCTAATGCGACGGAAAAGCATCCATCATCCCTTGAAACATTCCTTGAAAACTCTAGAAATCGTTTAGAATTTTTGAAAATCGTACACAATTCTGTAAAATTCTTTAATTTGTTAAAAATCTTTTAGAATATCTTGAATTATTTCCTTGGAATCTTTTGAAAATTCTTGATTGATATTCGCGATATTTTTTAAATCTTTTGAAGACTCCTCCTTGAGATTTAAAAAATATCCTTGAAAATCTTATGAATTCCACTGAAAATATTAATTTAATTCGTTGAAACATTGAAAACTTTTGGTTATTCCACAAGTTCCTGGATACACGAGCTCCTATACATACATATATGGATCTGCAGTATCCGGTGTGAACGCAGCATAACCCTTGAAACCTCTATGTATATGTATATCGTTTTGAATTTTCGAAAATACAGTAAAGCAGTTTAAATTTCTTTGAAAACTTTTGAGTCGAGTATATCGAATTAATATCTTGAAAAACAAGCATAACACGTAATGAATGCATCATGGATGACGCGTATAAATAGTAAAATACTATTATAATGTGCTTATATTAAATTCATCATCCCCATTTAATAATATAATATTCTTACCGCATGGCGTTGCTTGATTTGTAGTAAGCATTATTGCTGGTTTCGCAAGCACAATAGTTGATCTTTGGATGATGATAAAGTTAAAAAAAAAAGAATAAGTAACGGTAAAAATTCTCACAGAGATATTCCTCATATTTGAGGAAAAGTCAGTAACACTTGCAAGGCAAAAAGACTAAATGTAAATTACAACAAGTTCTTTTAAAGACGAAACATAAAGCGAGATACTGGGAAGTCCCGAACTCGAATTGTATTATTTCCAATATTATTCTCATTCGTCATGCAATTTGAATGACAAAAATTGATGTTATTTTTTATATACCAGCAAGTTCTTTTCAGTAAAATATAATTGTCAACACTCTGCTCATTCCACGGATGCAAACAATTTAATGACGAATATAATGTGGGAGCAAAAAACATTCTTATCGTAATTTTAATTGTAGATGATCTAAAAATTTCAGGAAAATAAGATATTGAAATATCGGTAGTACGGTGGTAGTCATTTCTCCTCTTATAAAAAATGTGATCTTCCGCAGATATGAGATAACGTAATATTGTGTATAGATCATTTTTCCATTTTATTGAATAAACAGTCATAAAATCTATTCAAGTATATCCCTAAGAAATAAATTATTAATTGTCATTTTTTTGTCAAAGGCAATTCCTTATACATATAAATATCACAGTAGGTGAGAAAAGTTATAACTTGAACTGATGGTTTAAAAATATTTTCAAAATAATATCTAATGACAAAATCTCCAAATCAAAATTTGAATCTTACAAACTTAGACTTGAATAATTTTTATTTATATCGCTTAGAACGAGGGATTCATCACTCTTGAAATTTGGTGTAGATATAGGTACCTAAGTACGCTTAAATCTTTCGAAATTTCTCGAAAGCTGTCGAGATCCCTTACAATTCTAATCCTTTAAAAATCTTAAAACTCTTTTGGTTTCCTTTTAAATTCATAAAAATATATTGGAATCACAAAAATTACACAAAAACATTTAAAATTTCTAAAAAAAACTTTTGAAATTCTTTACAATTCATGGAAATTTTTTGATATATACATACCTTAAAATTTCTAAAAATCTTTTATGGTATCTTAAAGTTACACGTAATCTTTTTAAATTCTTAAAACATCTCTTGAAACGCAAAATTCAAGTGATCAACATCAACCCCTAAACTTAGAATGATACATTATCAACTTGAGTATTCTTCAATTTTAAATTAAAACCTCCGTAATTGAAGAATTTGAGATCTAATTACAATTCCAAAAATAACCATTAAAATATCTACAATTTTACGAATTGAAAACTTGGAAATGAGGAGGATTAAAAATAAAATTATAATTGAAAAATCTTTGAAGCAAGAGATTTGGTTTTAATGATGAATACGTCACTTAAATTCTATTAAACTATGTTTATTCACATTTCTGCCATATAAATACTACAAGTAACATGACAAAGTCCTGTTGGCAAATGAATACGTGCAGAAAATGACCGCATGCCATTTACTGATCACATATAAATACACGATAACAATGTTCTTTCTTATTCGTTACTTTATTCGTTATGTATTTGCACTAATGTGAATTGAGGATCCACGTATTCGCGAAAAATAATTACAAAGTCTTTACAACTGAAATTATGCTACACGGTACAAATCGAATACTTTCACAAGAATAACTGCAAGACGCACAAGATGAAAGCATCTCACATAAAAAAAGTTTCTATAAAGAAAAACGTTTTCAGTTGAGCATTGGATAATGAGAAGAGAAGTTTCGAAAAGTTCAGCAAAGTTAAAAGTAGAGTAACAAATTTATCAAGTTACGTAATTTATACTGCATAACTCTAGGTTAGTATAAAAATAAAGGATCTTGGCAAACACCGGAAATTCAGGTCTCGCCGTTAAAGAAGAATCCAAGGAAAAGATAATTGAATATAGAGTGTGTGTCTACACCTTCTTTGATTTCATTTTAAAAGATGCAACAGAAACCAATTTTAAAGCTTTCAAGTCAACTAAAATCGCCGATTCCAATATAAAATTTAAAAAGCAAAAAGAAGCGAGATTTTGTTTGCATTTTAATGAAATGAAAGCGGCGTATCTTGCGAGAAAAGCAAGAAAAGTTTCTGCAAAAGATTCGTTGCCACGAATGACAACCTAAACGATGTAAAGTTGCAAAGGAAATTTACTAACAAAGATTTTATACTTATCCTAAAATATCGTCACCCGCATTGGTAGCAAAGAAACTGAAAGCTGAGATCACGAGTTAGAATGTTGAGAAGGCGTCAATCCCCCTGGATATTCCGGACTATGTTTTTGTTTTTTCCTTTTCTTCTCTTTTTTCCTCTTCTTTCTCGCTTCCTTCTCTTCATCATGTCTCTTTTGTTTCTTGTGCTTCTTCTCATGTGTATCCGAACCCCCTAAATCAGTGATCACAGCTTCTTGACCACCGGGAACTTCGCCAGGTTTATGCTTATGCTTTTTGTGTTTATTTTTGTGCTTTCTTGGCGGAGCTTGATTGACGTATCGGTATTGTTCCGGAAGCTTTAAATTAAATTGAATTACATTTGCATCATCAGAACTCTTGTAAAGAAATGTAAGAGTAAGTAAAAAGAGTTTATTACTTACAGGCCCAGGGTGAAGTCTAAACCCAGCTAGTTGAACGCTCGTTAGGGGTAGAAGCTCTTTTCCACAAATTGGAGGCTTATCTATTATAGATCTCAGTGAACTGAGTAAAATTAAGTGATAGACGTTAGAAAGGAAAATTTTCTACAATACCACAAACAGAAACTTTTTAGCTTTTCTCACCTGTTATCTTGATGACCAGGAGTGTCGATAGTACCAGGTAAATTGGGAAGGAATGAAGAGAGTGCTTCTTTGACCTTTTTACCACTAAATTTGCTATAGGTATGCTCGAGGCTATAATAGGCCATCAAATTCGTAGCTCCCGTGAGTTCGCTCTCTCCTGAAAACAAGTCATTTTTTACAACCTGTATTAAAATTGATAAATAAACTTAAATCAACAGATTATAAGGAATTTCAAGTATTTTTATATATTAGAAGTAATTTTAAAAGATTTTAAAGAACTTGAAAGAATTCTAAGGGTTTAAAACAAAATTTCCTATTAAAATTAAAATGCTATTAATCTTTTTAAAAATTTCTCGTTTTATCATATTAAATCTTTTGGAATCACTTTAAAATCTACGGAATCTTTTAAAAATCATAATAAAACTCTAAAATTAAATTATAAAAATAAAACTTTTATAATACAAGTTTTATTCTCTGTATTTGCGCGCAATGTTTGAAAATTAACAAATGTAAAAAATTCCTGTCTACATAATTGAATTATTCAAGGGAAATGAAAAATTATTTCTGCATCAAATAAAAAATCTCAAAATTTCTTGAAATTTCTATGAAATCCTAAAAACATCTTGAAATTCCTTACAATTTCGTTTTGAATTCTTATAAAAATCATTTTAAAGTCTTTAAATTCTCGAAAATCTCATAAAATTTCATGGAATATGACGGAATTCTTTATAATCCTTCAAAATAATTGGAAATCTTTTAAAATCTGTTAATTAAACTATAAAAACTACATAACTAACATATTATAACTACATGATAAACGCAGTCACACTGACAAAATCACAAAAAAATGTATGTTTTCCCTGACAGCTACTCGCATTTCCCTTCTATTTCCCAGATAATTTTTTTCTCTAACATTTCCCATTTAGGCCCTGACAAATTTAGAAGAAAATATCAGGCACATAGAATTATGTAAATGGTTTGAAATAATTTCCCTAAAAACTATACAGATAATATTTTGTTCTCAAGGAAAGTTGAAAATTCATGAATTTAAAACGAAATGAAAGGAAAGGAAGAGTTGAATGAGAGGAAAGAGACTTTCCAAGTATATAAATAGGATAACCACAATTAATTTTCGGAAAGTAAGACAACGGGGGTTCACATTTCCTTGAAAATTTCCAGACTTCCGTGACATGTGGGGTCACCCTGTAAAACATTAAATCGTAAATTTCGTAACAATTTCTTACGAAATAATAATGTGTGGAAAAGAAGCTCCATTTTATCAGAAAAAAAGTAAACACTATAAAAATTCAGTTAAAAATTACCACGTATATAATATTAATAATAATAATAATTTGTTCAACGTTGTAAGTTTCGCACGATTTTGTATTTTTGTACGATTTTCACATAAAATTGCACCGATTGCACCGATGCAATGTTCATATAATATATATATATATATATATGAAATGAGATATTTATATTCACGTGTATGTAATATTATATTATACACTTTCACTGCAAAATTCATAAAAAATAATGTAAAATTACAATGCTCATCGTTGCAAGCTGCCAGTAAAATTATTAGACTTAAAATATTTCCTAACTGATTGCGGTATAATAAAATATATGTATATATAAATTTTCAAGTGGATTTTTTTAAGTGTGAGGTTAGGGCATTCAACTGCGGAGTTCGATAACCTCGACAACCAGGAAGAGTATATTAGAGAAAAAGTTTGAGTTTGAGTACTTACCAGGGGGTTCTTTCATTAAATAGAAAGGCCCACTGTGGACAATCGAGGGATTTTTTCCTAGTGAAATCGTCGTTTTGAGAGTCCCGCTGGAATCTTGCCTTGAAACTACAGGGGAGCGAGCACCCCTCGGTGAAGACTTTGGTGAATATTGCTCCACTTTGCTACGAAACTGATCGCCCATCATCATCCTCCTTCTTTACTTCATCGCCCCGTTCACTATAATATTTTAATCTCGAATACGAGCTCGAGTAATGTCAAAAAATTCTCGAAAATGTCAGTCCTTGGTGTGTTGTTGCCATTTACTACTCTAAGAACAATGATTGTCTACTTTGTTGCTCTCGAATATTCGAGGCGAGAGTCGAACTCGTAACGCACTCATTATTATTATTATTTTCGGAGTTTGTTTGTACACAATATATATGAGAAAAAATTGAGTCTCACTGTGTTGATGGAAATTTATTTCGGTGACGAAACATCGGTGCAGAGCAAAGACGCTGCGTGTACAGCTGCTTGTGAATTTTCACTGGTACGCTCGACACCATAAACAAGATTTAGTCAAAGAATTGGAAGCTTAAAGCCTACAGAATACAATCTGAGGCAATCTGTGATTCACTAAACACACATTTTGCACTGTTTTTCGGTTTAACGTCTGACGTATTATATTTACAACGTCGTTAGACCCGCCATCTTCGATTAGCAGTGGCTGCTGGCTGACTGCCGGCCAATCTGCCATGCTCAATTCTGTTGGATTTTTTCTTCTCCAATAGGATGAAAGCCTTTGAATTTTCCCGCCACTAGACAAAATTACATTTTTACATACATAGTTTGTTAGTTTATTCTACATATAAAGGCTTTAAAAAATTATAAATTTTTAGAATCTAATTACGAATTTAAATATTTACATATTTCAATATAAATACGTGAGTTCAAATGACGGTAAACGCGGACTAATTAATTTTAATTATGTAATAGAAGATTTGTGGGTAGAAATGGAAATATACAATACAGTTTTGTGCATATATCATTTAATATATTTAATATCTTATATATCACCCATTCAAACATACAAGTCTCTTATCTCGTATCTGAAGTCTGTATAACTACTTTTACAGAAGTTATAGTCGAATAATAATAGAATGAATATACGTATAATATATATATATATATATATATCTGAATAATTCATTTGGCTTATTCGACAATAATAAGCTATATGTAATAATATAATTTAATATAATATACATTCAGTCCACGGTACGCTTTTGACGACTTGTACGATCATTAAATTTGTGAAAATAACGCAGCGCAATTAAGATAATAACGTAAATCAGAAATATAAATTGCACTCAAATCTCCTCTACTACAAATATGAGAAAATCATGAGCTAGCTTTTTGTCTGCTGATAATAATATACAATATTAAGTATATTATTCTCTTCCAGAAAAGAACTCTTGAACAAGAATTTTACACGCATTCGTTGTTGGGAGACATTTTACAAACATTATAAATCTTTGGTCTCTTTATTCGCGAATTCGGCTCATTTTACTGGGTCGATTTTTTTATTATGATTGAAGGAGAATGAAGATGTGTAAAATAAGCGAATAGCAAGAAAATTATAAAAAATAAAGAAATGCTCTGAATTCAATTCAAATAAAATAAAAGTATAGCTGAATGCAGACTCGAACCGAATAGATTAACAGAACTTTCTATATTTTGTTTCTAAAAGCGAAATAATTAAGACCTCAATAAAGGAAATAATCGTACCTAAAGTCAGACTACTCGCTATTGATCTACAAAGCTTTTAATAAGTCTCGTACCGTAATCTTAGATAAGGTATGAGAAAATGCATACGAAGTGATCTCTTCCTAGTGAGCGATCTGTATTAACCGAGCAATTTTCATATAAGTGCTATACACGCACGCTACGCATATATACTCCATTTTTAAAGCTATATTCACTGAATAATTAATGAGAATTGCGCTCCACCAACACAGAATTTGAAATCGTTACTAGGAACTGTGCAGGAACCGAAGAAATCAACTTCTATGTATAATAAAAGGAAAAATTAAATTAAATTAAGGATATTGGAACCAATTTTCAATCTAAAGACTCGATTTCTTCATTTTACTTAACAAATATTAAAATTGGATTTTTTCCCTTTGTACAATTAATCAATTTTTAACTAGAATTGTGCACACATCAGAGCGAGAAAATATATAATTAGATATTTTTTTAAACAGAATATATGTACAGAGCGAAAAGATATTTAATTATAATAATTGTTGAGTATAAAATGGGTAATTTTAATCCAAGATCCTTAAATTTACTTATCACTTTCGATTTAAAAAATTTGTTGTGGGTGTCATCAGAACCTAGTATCGAATTCCAAGTGCGTTCACTCGACGTATTCGCAGTCAGTGAATGAAAATATGCGTGATTTGCGAATGCGGGTATAGGAATTATAATTTACGTTCATGTACAGCAGCGATTAAAAAAAGCTCTACTGCCGCCTAGTATTTTTTGAATCCCTGGATCCCTCGGTTACACCTTCGGGGTATTCTCGCTCTTTGTACTCCCTGCGATGATCTCGAGGTTCTCCATCTCTGCGATCTCTCTGTGACCTTTGACCTCTGTATTTCCTATTGCCGCCATCCCGGTAATAATTTCCTCCTCCATTTAGGTAACCTCTCGATCGACAAAAGGGTGGATAACTTGTCGAATTATCGGATTTGATCGCCCCATTGCGAAGTTGTGGTAAAACGGTACTATCTACTTCAGGTTCGCGATCCTGTCTTTCAGCACGACTCCTTCCGTTTCGATGGTAATCGGCGGAATTGTGCTGGTCAAAACTGTAAAAAAGACGCAAATTTTTTATTATCGCAAATTTCCGCATTTCAAATGACAAGGTGAATAATAAGTTATTCCATAACCTAAATACGTGCATTAGTTCAAATTTGTACAATATTTTGAGCCTTTTCCCTCTAAATAAATAAATGCGTCTCTCTGCATATTATTAGGTAATGTTTTAGGCTCTGATGAGTTTTGCAATCTCATAATTGCTATGCGGTTAAAAGAAAATACCTGTGGTTTCCCCTGGAACCGCGATGCCAGTAACTTTGAGTCTGCAAAGGTGGAAATTTGTGAGAAGTGTGCTCATCGCTTTCACCTTGAGAACTACGATGATGATGTCCATTGTTAGGTCCACGGTTTCGTCCACTACCTGACCCATTGCCATTGTATAAAGTAGCTTTCAGTGTGGCCATTTCTCTTCGTTGGTCCTCGTTTTCTCGACGCAATCTTTTCACCATAGCTTCTGCGTCTTCCAAACGAGTTACTAAATCCACTTGTACAGGGTCGGGACCACCTCCTACTTGAACACCCACGTTCGTTACTGTGAGCTTTTCGTCTTGAATTTCTGTCAAGTCCAACATCCTGAAGCAGAAAACAAAATACTGATAAATTCAGCCAATTAATTATTTTCAATTACTTAAAACATCACAACATCACGTTTAATCTCCTATGATTCTGAGAAATCTTTTCAAAAATATGAAAATCTGCTAAAATCACTTAAAATTCGTAAAAATGTCTAAAATTGAAAAGAACCTCTTAAAATCCTTAAAACTTTCTCGACTATATGCGAAATGTCTTTAAATTACATGAAATTCCTTCAAATTTGTTAATATTCTATGAAATCCCATAAAGTTTCATTACTTTTTTCAAAATGACTCAAAATCATTTGAAATCTTTTAAATTCGACGAAAAACTTTTAAATCCCTTACAATTTCTGAAAATCTCAAAAAATTCCTTTAAATCTTTTAAAAATCAAATATATCTTGAAATGTTTTTAAATTCCATATATGAGGAACATGAAAATCTTTTTAAATTATTTTAAAAATGTAAACATTTTAAATTCTTATAAACTCTTAAAAATATCATTCAAAATTTCACGAAAAACTGTTAAATCTCTTACAAACTTCTTAAAATCCTTTATACAATTTCACAAGGAACGTTTTAATACATACTTATTCAAATTCTTTGAATACTCTCAAGTTTTTTTTTTTATTAGTGTGATCAAATTTCATGAAATCCTTTAAAATTCCTATAAATTTCTTAAAATCCATTAAAATACGAACTTTTTCTGTTTCTCGATTATGTCAGATAGATAAATATTGTGCGTTTTCGCCTCGTTTAAAGAAGCCTTGATGTCCTGAAGATCTTTTTCCAGAAGTTCAACCTGGAGGGGAGTGACGTTAACACACGTTGGGCTTCCCTGAAAAATTAAGCGAATTATTTAGACATCAACTGCTAGAAAGTAATTTCAATCTGAACCCTTAATTTTTATTTACTGATAAATAAGTTAACACTGACCTTTGGTTTCACGAACCCATTTCCACTCTCTTCAGGAGAAGAGGCGGTACTCGATACGTCAGATCCTTTTGAGAAAACCAGTTGAAACTGCAGGTCTAAATAAAGAAACTTTCGTCAAATACATTTTTCTCTATCTTGCGATTTTGTAAGAAGATTTCTGTACCTCTATTTCGCTGACGCAAGGTTTCAACTTCTTGATGAAGAGCAACGAGTGTAGCTTGATGTTGCTCTTGCAAAAATTTCATATTCTGTTCCAATTGAGCTGTTCGATCACCATTGAGTCTTTGATGTCTCGTTTGTGCAGTGCCTTCATTTCGGTTTGGTAGATTCACCAATTCTGGTGACGATTTTTTGCCCTGGAAATTAAAATCCTTTCTTAAGTACATTAAAGAAAATAGAACGTAATAGAATTAAAATCTTGAAAATTAGAAATTAACTCTTAATAATTTATACCATATAAGATTTAGTTTTTTCCAGTATAAAGAAACTTAATTAAGTTTTTCATTTTCTTGAGATAAAAAAATTAAAGACTTCAGTCTCAGTTTTTAAAATTCTAAACCGCAATCTCTCTTATCATATAATTAAAAAGATCACAGTTTCTCACTTGTGAAAATGGAATCGTCGGAAGTTTCACGAGAACCTTCGAAGTCATGATGGAATTTGATAATCACTGACGACGAATGTCAATGATTTTTTTTTTCTCGAAAATTCTCTTCGTCCAAGAGATGAGATATTAGTCGCAAATTAAACACCCAAACTGTAAGAAAAAAAAATGTTATTAGTCAAAAAGCAAACACTTATAGAATAAATATTTTTTAAAATTATTAAATAATATAAAATATCGGCAGCAGAATGCGTGCCGGTTTCAACCCCTTTCTGTCACTTTTCGGACACTTTATTTCGTTCCTTTCAACTTTTACCAGAAATAATCTTTTTTATAGCAGATGTCTCTAAATAATAACAACTGAGATAAGAAAATCCACTGTATTATTTCTGACCACAGTATTTTCATTTTGCGTCGTCGCGACTGAAACGGGGACACATTGAGAATAAGTAAACGGGGAAAAGGAATTCTGTATTGAGGAATAAAATGCAACACTTTTTGGAAAGGGTTGGGGCTCAGAAATCATTCAAAAGAAGAGAAAATGCAAATCTTATACGCAACATTACGCGAATAATTAATATTGCAATTTTGAATATCTCATGCTGCTTTACTATAAACTTTCAAAGCTCACCGTTGTCGGTTTCGTCCAGCAGAAAAGCGAAGAAGCCGGCGAGTATTGATCCACATTTGAGGGGGATGGGGAGGAGGGTTGCTTAGTTGTCGATGGCCGCACCCACTCGTTCAATTTTTTTTTTATTTTTGCTAAATTATTTTTTATTATTAATCTAAGAAATTTCCCTGCTCCTAAGTCACACTTTTAAAGGTTTAAGAATTAGTTTTACATTTTTTGATCTGGATTTTAATTCTGAATAGAGGGTAGTTCTACATTTTTGCTTAAAAACTACAAGGAATCCCCATTGAAAAAATCCTTAAGGAAATTCTCTTGTTATTTTTGGCTGAGGAAAACACGAGAAAATCCGTAAAGGATTTTCAAATTCCTTAAGGAATTCCGCAAGGCTTAATTCTCTAATTCGCGTATTTTCTTGAGAAATTTGGAAATCTTGGCGATTTTTTTTTTATTTTCTACATCCGAAAATAACACAAACACTTCCTCAAGGATTTTTTCAAAAGGGTTTTTGATAACGTTTCAAAATAGGTGCTATAGAGAGTGTAAATTTAATCAATTTTCAACTAGAATTATGCATGCAGATAAACGAGAAAATATTTAATTCAAATATTTTAAAAGTAAAATGAAAGTATTATATGAAAATCAACATAGACCTATAATGATTTTTCTATAACTCAATCTCCTATAATTTTTTAGCGATTATAAAAAGTTAATTATAGAAATATCATCATAGAAAGTAATCGCAGAGGAATAATTATAGAAAAATCATTACAGAAAAATAATAACCTAGGTAGATCATTATAGGAAAATCATTATATCAATATGTTGGACCTCAAAATTCCATTCTCCAATTTATTCAGCGACAATAATTTTATTATATAATGAGATACGAAGGTTTATTGACTCTTATTAGCTAAAAATATTTATTATTATGAATTTATAAATGGTATAACTAATTTGCTCTTATAGTAAAGTATCACATGCCCTTAATTTCTATAATTATTTTTTCCCATAATCCGTTCGATCTCGAGTTTATAAGAAAATCTTCATAATATTATAAGATTATATACAAGAAAAAAATTCAAGGAAATTATTCATTAATCCTATTCTGAGAAAATTATCAGTAAATAATTTATTTCTGTATAATTATTTTCTGAAATGATTTTCCTCTAATTATTTTTTCTATAATCGCAAAAAAAAATACAGGCAAATTATTACTGATTTTCGTATATTTTTTCGAAAGGATAGAAATATAAAATATTTTATAAGTTAAATAAAGTATGTATAATATGTATATTATACTGGTGGATTTGATATATGTCCTTATTATTATACACATATACTTACAATAATAGCAAAATTGTCACCGAATGCGTGTATAACGAGTCGATTGAAATCGTTTGAAACGACTTCACGTCGATATACATATAATACATAATTAATTATGATGTATACTAGAAGTTAAAGGTAAGATCAACAAAACGAACAAAACTAACAAAACATATAGGTATATTCGTTATACATATATGCTGTTTGTATATTATATATGTATCATATGTACATGTACATATGTTTAATGTTTGTCAGTTCTGCGAGTTCCGCCGTTCCGCGTTGCGCGCCGTTTCCGCTTGAGACAGACTTGACAGGTGTTGGTTGACAGTTCTTAGTTCTTATAACTTACACACCGCAGTTAGTCATTTACACACTTATAATATACACATATACGTATAATATACACTTTGAAGTGTAAACAAGTGTAAAAGCAGTAAAATTCATCGCGTCCGTCGGCGGTATATTTATTTTCCTGATAATGACTGCATGAATTTTTCCATAATTGATTTTCTATAATTAGTGTATACACTATATATTTTCTACGTCTATTTTTTATAATGCATATCGACGGACGTAAATAATTGTTGCACCCATGAGTAAAATTCGGCAAAATCCTTCCCGGGTGCAAACATAACCAAAAAAAATGTCACATTACATGAAATCGTTGCAGTTTGGCTATTTAAGTAATAAAGAGAAAGAAGATTTTCTTCTCTCTGACGACGACGAGGACGACTTTAATTTCAAGGTATTTTCATCAACCTTCTTCGTATTTTTCCTTCCTGTTTTTTTTAATCCTGCTCCGTTTGGTGACGCAGAAATTCAGACAAGAACTTGATGCATTAAAATTTTTTATTCTTATTTATCTTCTTTTACGCGTTTTCTATATGAAAATTTATTTTTTAGGACAATAAATATATACTGTAAGCGAAATAAATATTATAAACAATCTGTAAATAATGAATGCATAGATCTTTTAACCACAAGGATCAATGTTTTGTTGTGCCAGCACTTTTGTTATGCGGTATATTGACATTAATTCCTTATTATTACATATAGGTATTTTCTAAAGACTAAAGATATAAATATGTGCTATATTCTAATAGAGAAATTAATTCTCAATTCACTGGTCCGAAATTTGTATTATTGCATATTCTCATCGTAATTAATTCTAATTAAATAGTAAAAATAATTGTTTAATTTAAAACTTAATCAATTTTCAATTATTTCTTTCAGTATATTCCTTCGAATCAATTTAAGCATATAGTGAAAGACGTGAAGAGACAGAAAATTAAAACTGAGGAAGAATATGCGTGGAACTCGTTCGTCGAGCAACAAGATGTAGAAAAACTGTATCGTCGATTGAATAAAATCAATCCAAATTTACAGAATGTAAATCGTCTGGATTTTGAAGATCCGGAGGAAGTAGATAGAGAACTTCAGCGTCTAGAGGAAGACGCACTTCCAGAAATAAATAAGAGGACTCATAAAGGAAAATACGAACTTCAGGTAACTATTCAAAACTTTTTGTGCGCCTCAAATTCAAAATCCTCAAAAGCGCGGGCCTTTATCAATACTTTATACTTATGATAATTTCTAAAACTCTTATGTAAAAATTGTTTGAAATCTCTTAAAACTTCTTAATATTCCTTAAAATCACTTAGAATATCTTGAAAGTCATTAATATGGCTTGTTATCCTTAAATTATTGTGAAATTTCTTGAAAATCTTGAAACTATTTGGAATTTTTTTTAATTCCTTGAAAATTCATTAAATCATTTTAAATATCTTGAAATCACTTTAGATTCCTTGAAATTGCTTAAAATATCAAAAAATCCATAAAATCACTTGATATGTATAAAATCTTATAAAATGTACTGAAGATCCTTAAATTCTTTGGAGTTGTTTTATAATAATCCTTTTAAATTCTTTAATGTCATTGAAAATCTCCAGAAATTCTTAAAAATATTTTTTAATTACTTGTAAATCTTGAAATTGTAAATTTTGAATTCTTTTGAAATTTCTATAAAATTCTTTAAAATCATTTGGCAGCTGTGATCTCGATTCTAAAGTATAGGCGGCGAATACAAATCCAATCACCTTGTTTTTACAATTTTCTTACACAGGATCGAGTGGTAGAGGACAAACCCCCGAAGAAGATTTCAGTAATGAAAGACGGTTGCACTGGAAGTACGAATTTTCTTCTTACAATTCCTGAAGAGGGATTCCTCTCCTCCAGTTTTGTGAGAACTGAGGAGACAAACCGCCGAGGTATAAATAACACCAGGAAATCTTCATCTGCCCGTGATTTTAGACAGAGAAGGGATCATTCCAAAAAATTGCTTCATGCGATGCACGATCTAGATTACAGTTCCAGTCCGGAATTGAGTCCGGATCGATTTACTAATAGAGAAGAGATAATGTACGTGAGACCAGATCCAATGATTGCTGCTAAAATTTTAGGAACGCAGAAGAAAATATCCGAAGTCCTAGACGAAATCGCTCACAGACTTGGCAGAATTCCTCTTCCAGATGGCGATAGAGACCTTCATAGACGGCAACAGCGAGTTATGGAATTCTCAATTAGATTTGCCAGAAATTATTTGTACGACCTGGGAAGGCAAGTTGCTGAAATTCGAAGACACGTAAATGCTATTTCTCCAAGTTTCAAGAAAAAAATCGGCAGGAAGGGTGTTATTTTTCATGTTCAGGCGATTGAACAGAAGTTGGCTACTGCTCATCAGCTTTTACTCCATGCACTGAGTGCATATTGTAAACATATTCCTAGTTCGGTTCTTAAAGGACATCCGGGAAAGCTGAAGGAAATCCTGCAAATTGTCATTGACCTTAAAGAATTTTGCGAGAAAATACATCTTGTTCCGGATTATATTGGCTCTGGAGATATAGAAGGTTTACCTCTGGTAAACGATTCTACACTTTTCTTTCGATTTTATATATTTTTAAAATAAATTCTAACGAGGTTTTTAAATTTTAAAGGGGAAGGACACGGACAACAGATGCAGTGCAATATTGTCCAAATTGCGATTTACTTCCGATAATGAGTCACAAGCTTTGACTCATACAACTCGGTCGACTTTGGCGACTGCTGGTAATACAATGCGAAGTAAAAGACGTATTCGAAAACAAGTTACAAATCGTCTCAGTATGTACAATGTGGATTCTCGGTTGCCTAAAAGTCATCTTAATAGAAGAACAAGTAAATCTATTCTTCGAATTTTATAAAAAGTCTACAGTACAAAATCACCCTTGAGGCTGCTGGAACCGAATTCTTCAGCGCGTTATAAATTTGGCTTGTGGATTTTTTCTAGATATTTTGAAAGTGTTCTTCAACTTGTTTAATTAAAATTAAAAAAAATTTTAATCTAATTCTTTTCATTTTTTAAAAGACATTTGAAATAACTATATATCAATTTCACTAAATTCCTTAAAATCATTTAAAATCTTTTGAAATCTTTAAGATACTTAAAAATTGCCTAGCTTCTCTAGTAATTAATTAAAAACATTAAAAGTTTTTTGAAATCGTTTAAAATATATTGACATCAATTTAAATTTCTGGAAAATCCTTAATCTCTTTTGAATTCTATTTAAATTATTGGAAACTAGATACAATCTCTTGAAATTTCTTGAAATCCCTTGAAACTTTTTAAAATGTGATTTAAGTTTTTAAGATGTCTTGAAATCTTGTGAAATTTATAGAAATATTTTGAAAATCTTTTTGAAAATTATTTTGAACTCCTTTACAAATTTCTTGAAATTCTATAAAATCAAATAAAGCCCCTTAAAAATATCTTGAAATTTCCTAAAATCTTTAAAAGTTTCTTGTGATTTCTTAAAGTTACTTGAAATATTTTTAAATCCGGGGCAACACCGGAAATTTCTCCTATAATTAATAAAATAAATGTTTTCAGCAGGTCTTTCGCAGAATGGAAAAAAGCGAAATGATTTAACTACTTCGAAATCAGTTTTTAATAACCGACCTCTGACGCCTGAGTTTCTTCATCCTAGTCCTGTTACTCACAAGTCTTCTAAAGAAGTACCTAGAAATGGAGTAACAAAAATTATGATACCGCCTAAAGAGGATGATATTAAAACAATGATGGAAATTCTACCGAATGACACTGATGCTGTAAGAGTTCGATTTTTTCGGTGATAGACTATCATATTATAAATATTTGAACTTTGCAGAAAAAATTAAATTAGGTCTTTTCAGGGTAGTAGTATTGAAACACAAAGAAGATTTGAAAGCATCTGCTTGGATCAAAACTCTAAAGTCCAAAGACTTTCTGCAAGATCTCATAGCTTCGAAAATTCTGAAATGTGTAGTAAACCCACTTCCCTTCCAGATGAAGACGAGTTGACTAAGAAAGTTACTCAGATTACTGCAGAACAGTTATCTAATATAGTGCCCGTAATAGCAGATTTAATGTCGCTCATTAGAATTAATGTGAGTAATTTTGCTAAATTTCTTCAAAATATTTAATTCTGAAATTTATCAATTACGTAGAATCTTTAATCTTTTTGTTTCTAATTTTCAGCCGAACGATTCTGAAAACAGATCGTTTTCATCAGTGCCTGTGGAAACTCTTATGGAAATTATTCAAAAGCACGAGAAGAAAAATATTTCGAAGGAGAATTTGAGAGAAAGTAATGATTGTGAAACCTCAACGATTTTAAGGTATTATATATTTCCTCTTTATCTACTTATTTAATTAATCTATTTTTCATATGTTTTTTATTTGTATTTATGAGTCATATTATATGAAAAACATATTAGGAATGTGAAGGAAATTCGAACAGGCTCTAAAAATATGCAGTTAATTTGTCTGAGGTCGATAGACGATAAAAAAAGAGAGCCCAGATTTATCGATGCATCGTGTCAAGTCAATGATGATCATAGGCATCAATCTTTTATAAAAGTAAGTGACAATTAAGAAGATTAAACACTAGGTATAGGTTAAATATTTTTCTCATTTCAATTAAAAAAATCATTTTATTTAAAGGATGGACTCATTCAGTTGATGATCTCTAATAATACGGAGATGGAGCTTCTCGAATACAGACATGAGTATCAATCTGCATTTAAATCTAATCCAATGTACTCTAGTAAATCTCAAAACAAACCTTGGGATCTTGTAGCTTGGTTAGTTCAAAATTTTCCTGGAATAAGGTTGTTTACAAAAAGTCTGTCGTTTATTAGATTTAATGCGGATTTAATTTTTTTAGGATCGCTGATAAACTAGTCAATGAATTGATTGTTGATTTATCGAATGAACTGCAAATGGATGATGTGATAAAGAAGTTGTTCGAGCTGGAATTTCAGGAATTTTAACAAACACAAATTTCCTTGCATGTGCAGTAATCTAAATATATGTATACAAAAATACGTTTGCGAGGAAAGGTCGTTCATTTCTGATAATTTATACCTTGAGAAGAATGTTTATGGTAAATAAACAATCAACATTTTTAATCTGTAAACCATATGAAGTTATTCTCGACTATAAAGATTTTAATTTTATTCCAAATTAATGCGATGCGAATGATCTTTCTACAAATCTTGTTGTCGACGCATTTATTGAAATAGATAGATTATTGTTTCCGGAGTAATTTTGATAAAAAGTTGTAGAAGCTTTTATTTTATCGCAATAAGATAAATTTTAAGTCGAGACACTTGACATGAATTTCTCGACTGTTATCACGGACGTGAGATCTCCCATGAGGTCTAGATAATATCTAACAAGTGCATCACGTATTCATTATTCAAAGTCAGATCTATAATTTTAATGTATTACAGTATATTTTCACATTCTCATCATTTGTAGAGCTAGAGAAGGCTTTTGTGTATCCGGTCCAATTACATTTCCAAATATTTCCGACCATTCGCGTCAGGGTTCAGGTTTCACGAAATACGGCACTGCATTTGTTAATCCATAAACACACTGCAATCACACATTTATAGAAGTCCCATATACATACATACATACACATATTCTTATTCCTTCAAACCCTCCAAGAGAATTTCCAGAATATACGAAATACGGCACTGCATTTGTTAATCCATAAACACACTGCAATCACACATTTATAGAAGTCCCATATACATACATACATACACATATTCTTATTCCTTCAAACCCTCCAAGAGAATTTCCAGAATTTCAGAATATATATACCACTTTTAATTGATGTGTGTTTGTTAATGGGATTGATTCTTATTCTTATATCCTATATAAAGTCTAAAAATGGTGCATATAGTTATGGTGCATATGTAAATGTGCTATCAATGTGATTATATACGTGCATATGGATACTTATCCACACGCGATGAGCCGACAGTATTTTTAATCAATATATAAGAATAAAACTCGACAGTTTATAAAATTAGAACTCATTGATATATTTCGTGATGTGTGAAGTGCAGTGTCATAAAAAGAAAAAGTTTTTTGTTCTCCGCATTTTTACCTCGTGTATTATATATATATATATTTAAACAGGAATTTACACACGTTTACGTAAGGGAAGGCGGTCTATGATTTGTGATGCAACCAATTAGTTGAATATTTTTTCCTCACTATACTACCGGTTGAATATATTCTCGGTAAGTAAAGTATATTATTTAGACATTTCAAATATTTTATTTTATAAATTCGAACTTTCCCAAATATAGGTTAGGATATGGAACTATGTAATAAAGTTACTGGATAGTTGGTTCTTTTATAAGTAATTTTATATTCCGGAAATAGAATGAATCTAAAATCAAAATTTATTGAGAATTTTAAAGAAATTCAACCTTGAAACGAGATTGAACATTATGTCATGATTTCAATAAATTGAAATTATTAATAGGTTAAAAAGCGTAATTCTCAAAATATTCTCTATTTTTATCTATTATATTTATTATTTTATATCGCGTAAATCTTTTAAATAACAAATTATAACTCTTTTTGTATCTCATATTCTAGAAAATGGACTCAAAGTCATTCTTCCTCGTCGGAGTTCTCTTCCTCGGGATGACTGCAGTTTCTTCTTGGGAAGTTACAATAAATAGTACTGTAATGAAAATACATATGTATGACACAGTTCAAGTTCCATTCTTTACCGATTTACCAACAACTATACATTCAGAAGTACAAATAACTGCTAATAATTCAGACTCGAACGTCCTAGATATTGATCTTCCAATTTTCAATCACAATAAAGTTATAAAAGGATTTTGGAACGATACATTTAATGTTACGGGTTTATTTTTGGGCAAGGCGAAAATTATCATTTCCATTAATCTAAATGGGGTGAGCATAATTAATAAATCAATTCTTGTCAGTATCAATATATTTATTAAATGCAAATTAATACACTCCAAAATGTAAATTGTTAACAAAAATATTTATTCACTAGGTACCAGTTAATTCGAGTATTATGGAAGTAATAGTCACACGCCAAGAACGGACAATTGACACGATATTCACAGCTAGTGTCGCAATTCTTGTTTCAATTCTCTACATTAATTTCGGCTGTGCGATGGATTGGGAGCTCTGTCGAAAAACATTAAAAAGGCCAGTAGGACCTGCGATTGGATTCTTCTGCCAATTTGTTCTCATGCCTGTTGTAATAAACAACTTCTTTGACTTCTTATCTCTTAAGTGATAATTAAATACGTTACTACTTAAATTTCTGTTTTATATTTAGATCAGCTACATTATTGGATACATTCTGTTCCCCGATTATCCTGAAATGCAGCTCGGAATATTTTTCACTGGTATCAGCCCCAGTGGAGGGGCCTCTAATATCTGGACATTGATGCTCGGTGGAAATTTAAATCTATCAATTACCATGACTACTTTATGCACTGTGGGGGCTTTTGGTAAATTTTATATCTCCCTTTTCTAGACGAACATCTCAAGGGTGTTGATGCCAATCTCGAACCTTAAAATTTGATTTCCTCGTTTTACTCAACCAATTTTTTTAATTAGATTATATTTTTTAGCTCTTTAACGATATTCACTTTTTAAGTAGAAATATGCCTACAGAGCGAAAAAATGTATAAGTTTAATACTTTTTCTGCAAAGTGTAAAGATGAAATTTTAAAGTTAGATTTCGAACTCTTTGTTTTGTGCCAAAATTACTAAAGTTAAAAAATATCTATTTATGTATTATAATATTTATTAACTAAAATGAAGAGATCGAATTTTGAAGTTAGACTTGTACCCAACACCTTTAAAGTAAAATAACAACTCATTTTTATTTCTTATTTCTTTTCTATTTTCAGCATTCATACCCTTCTGGCTCTTTACTTTGGGGAAACACATATTTGACCGAGGAGATTTACAAGTGCCATATTCCAAAATTGCAACGTACGCAATCGGCTTATTAATACCTCTGGCCATTGGCTTCTTTATACAAAAAAAGATGCCAAGATTTTGCAAAACCATGATTCGAATCATGAAACCTTTTTCTGTGCTTCTCATCATATTTATCATAATTTTTGCAATCGTGACTAATCTTTATCTCTTTAAACTCTTTTCTTGGAAGGTAATTGATTATGCAATGATTTATTTCTTGTCAATAAAAAAATATTATTGATAGTATCTGTTCATGGATTTGTATCTACTGATATATTTTTGATTTTATATCTTAAAATTTAGATAATCGTCGCAGGGTTAGGACTTCCGTGGATGGGATATATCGTTGGCCTCTGCTTGGCATTGATATTTAGACAACCAGGACCTGATGTGAGAGCAATATCGATTGAAACAGGAATTCAGAACACTGGAATAGCGATATTTCTTCTTAGATTCGGTCTTGAGCAACCAGCTGCAGATCTGACAACAGGTAAGAATAATTATTGTTTTTGAAAGCTCCTCGAACATTTTAAAAATAATTTTCATCTTAATTTATATTTCAGTTGCTCCCGTATCTTGCGCGATAATGACACCTGTTCCTTTGACAATTTTGTATATTATCAAATTAATTTTGGATCGAAGGAAGAAAAAGTTGGCAGCTTCAATGGAAAAACTACAAAATCATCATATTTCCACAATTACGACTTAGTCTCTATTTTAATTCATGCTCAATTAGATAATAGTTTTATTAAACGTAAATATATTTTTTACGTAGGTTACGGGACTCGGGCTGGTACAAAAAGCGGCAAAAAACTTTACATAGTTATTATCCATATATAGATTTAGTATTTAATGTGTAAATATTTTCTCGATTACAGACAAAAAAGGACTGAATATTTTTAATAATACGAGAATTGTACTTTTTAATATAAAATATCAAAATACTTTAGAACAAATTCCTTTTTTGGCTTGATATCGTATATTTATATCTTAGGGAGACGTATTTATTTTTTATGAAACATGTGAATTAATATTTCGTTATTTTGTCAATAACATTCATATCTCAAAAATTTGCATTTAGATTTTACAATGTGTTAGTTCATTTACTGCGAATGAAAGCACAACATTTTGAGATTTTTTTATACAAAGATTATTAAGCTCTTCTCTTTTTATTCTTTGCTTTATTATAAGTAAAGCATTTTCTAGGTTCTCTATAAACCTAAAAGCAAGGAGTGTGCTAAAGCTATGCAAAAATATTTTATATTTGATCTCAGGTCATTTAAAATTTGTTAAGAAATTTATTGTTACGATATCAATGCGTTATTAATATAATCTGTTATACCTGTTTCATTCTGTGATCGTTTAAAAAAATGTTTCTATATATTGTTAGTATTTAATAAGGTAAATACGTTACTAATTGTCACCTCTTTAGTTAAATATCGTATTAAGCGAGCAAAATTATATTTTTTAAACTATACTTTGATCACTTCAATCATTTACGAAAATCGGAATTGTGTTTAATAAACATTTAAAATCCTTCATTTTGCTTTAAAGTGATGATTACTAGGCCATTTACGTTAAGGGCGTTGGACCAACTTCTAAACTCAAAATTCGATTTCCTCATTTTACTGAACAAATATTATAATTAGATATTTTTAGCCTCTGTATATACCTACTTCTTTTATAAATATGAATGTGTCTATAGAACGAAAAAAAATTTTATTTGAATACTTTTTCCTCAAAACGAAAAATTTAAAATCTAATCTCAAAATTCAATCGAATTTTGAGATTAGAATTTGGCTTCAACGCCTTTAACAACTTTTATTGCACACACAAGATGTAAAAGTTATAATAACTTATTAGGCAGTATACGTGTACGTAAAAATGATCAAATGCGTCAACTGTATATTAAATAGTTACTTCTCCAAGAATGCACAATAAAATTTGTTAGAAATCCTGTACATAGATTATTCTTTTTACACGTAAAAAACTGCTATGGTTATCACAACCATAGAAATAGTAAAATATGGTAAAACTGCAATTGTTGTTGTGATAACCGTAAAGTTTTTTTTTTCGTGTAATTATATTGTATTAAAATGTTTAAAAATCCGCTCATAGACTGAAAATTGTTTTATTTGGTAAATTGAATGGTTAATAAAAGATGAAAATTATGTCGTGATGTGTAAATACCGTAAATACCTCTGCACATATTAAATTTGCCGCCCTTTCTCAACGGAATTCTTTTACAGAAATGAAGCCTGATTGGCTATACAAATTTATGGAAGGGGTCAAACGGAAACTGACTACCCTGACTACCAAAGACTCAAAAATCTTTTCGGCAGATTATTCTTGACTTTCGTATAGTGTAGGAAGCTCGTAGTTCCTCTTTCGAGAATTTAAAACCCGTATTCGGTTCTTATTTATTTTGAATTGTGTCAAAAAGGTGTTTAATTAATTTGAACTTGGAGACGGGCTGGCCAAGAAGTTGACCAATCAGAGTTTCTGTTGGTCACGTGGTCAATATTTATGTTTTCTCCGTTAAGGCCTGATAACGTTCCCCCCGTGGCTCCTCCTCCTGTCTCATAGCATTTCACTATAGAAAACAATAGAAAAGATACAAAAGAAATGATGCCAGTTTAGAGTTTAGATGCGTTTTCGATATCATTTGTTATTAATTTAGTAATATCTAAACTTTTGTGTCACTTTTTGTGTTTATTACGTGCTCGAATATATCTCTAGAAAAAAAATGTTAACAAGAAGACAGATAAATTTGAAGGAGGAAAAAGAGGCACAGGAGACTATCAAGTAATAAAATGATTTTATTCGGTTTTCTTTATTATTAATTTAGTTTTAACTATACTATCTTTTGTATAAAAAAAATATATATTTTTTTCATTACAATATTTACAACTATAGGGACGATAACAATTTATATAATAATTTCTTATCTTTAGAACAAGTTTTCTGCATGCAGAATTATTTTCAATGTAAATAAATCAATATTTTAACTTTGTTACTATAGTTTAATGAAGAAGATATGCGTTTTTGTCGAAACTACTTTTTTTTAAACTAGTGTACATGATATCTCAAGATCTACACAATCGATTTTTTTCTATTATTTACAACACGTACTCTTTATAATATTAGCTATTGTTTGACGTAGGGTAAATTAAAAAAAAATTGGAGAAATAACAGCTTTTTGAAAATAAAATCTAATTTTTATCGAAATAAATAAAGGATATGTCATTATATGTGTTGTAAATTTTAAAAAAGTTAATTGTTAAGTTATCTTGAGATATCAAGTTTGAGAAAAATGTATTTCTCCTTCATTTAAAAATTTTTTTTACAGTACCCTCTCACTTATCGCACTACCAGGTATCGCGACTTCCCCTACTTGCTTTGCTCTCATTGTAATGTATTTTTTTTGCTAACTTCGAGTACAATATACGTGCCTGCAATATTCTCTTGCCATGCTCAAGAAGCGTGGTTTATGAAGTATTCAATTTTTGAGTATTTTGATCCTAGCTAGTGTTCAATTTACGGAAGTTTACTATATCGACATTTATTGTTACGAGTTTATAAATGGCATAGCTGTAATTCTAGACCAAAAAGAAGAAACTTCTTTTAAAAGTAAGATTGAAAATAATTGATTGCATTGAACAAGAGGAGTCCGCATTCGACATTGCAAGATAAATGGACACTCACGTCAGTAACATTTATAGGTAATGTTAAGTATGAAAATATATTTTGAGAAATAAATATACAATATAATATTTAATTACAATATATTTTCACAAACAAAATAAATATAATTAAACTTTTTTCAAACAACACTTAATTGTCAGAAAATACTTAAACTTTTAGAATTCGTAGGTAAATTTGGTAACTATAAGTAATATATTAATATTAATTACCTCTGAATATTCTCTCCTACTTACTTACTCAACTGTCAAATTTTGACATTAGCTTTTTTAAATATACATATTAGATTTTTTCAGGCTAATATCAGATTTAAGGATAAAGCGCAAGGGGAAAATGATGATTGATGTAGTGGGGGAACTTACTAACGTAAATCTCTGTCCCAGTCTGTCGTGATAAGTGAGAGGGTACTGTACTCGTTAATATTTCAAATTGTTCATAAAACTACTATGTATATGTGTAAAATAGAGCAAAAAGTATAAAGTATAGAGAAAAAAAATCGCGAGTTTTTTTAAGTTAGATTGCGAATTCCTCGTTTTATATGAAAAAATAGTTAAAATTAGTTTTAATCATACGGAGCAAAAAGATATAAAATTCAAATAATGGAACCGCTGGCGATCAAAAGGGGGTACGCGTGGATTCGAAACATCCACTTTTTATCAATTACTTCAAAAACTACAAAACCTACAAATTTTTGCAAGAGGAAAAAAAGATGCGTCTTGAAATTCTCTACAAGTATAAGTCTTTAAAATTAAGATTCGAAAGACTTTAAATTAACTTTCAGGACAATACTTCTCAGGCTGAATCCACGCATACCCCCTTATGATCGCCAGCGGTTCGATTGTTGCATAAAATAAAGAAATCAAATTTCGAGTTTAAAACGGTTTCAAACTTGTTTTCAATATCTTAAAAATTGGAATTTTTTTTTGTTTCAGGAAAGCCAATTCTCGACCGGCTCCCGACGTGGAAATAGAAGACTCACGAAGAGTTAGGCCACGTTTGGATAATAATAGTAATTTCAAGATCTATTAAATCATGATCATATTGACCATGATTACATCATAGATTCCGCTGAAAAATTTCACCGGAAAATGACTGCAGATATTTTAGTTGATTCCTGATGTGAAAGAATTGTATAATGTCAAGAAAGCTAATTTTATTTTTATTTATTACAGATGTGCCAGATATAAATACAGTCAATTCCTCTTCAAGAGAAGTTCTACAAGATGCTCAAATCTTACGAAAAACTGTTATTTCCACACTTGAGGATAATATCAACACCAAGTGTAACAACGCAATTGAAATGATGAAAGATATTAAAAACATTTTGGCTGACCATAATACCATTAAATCTAATGAAAACATTAACTTGAATCAGCCAAGCTTTTCAAAGAACATTATCCAAAACTCGCCGTCGTCAATTAAAGAGGAGAAAGTAACCATCTCGGATGGTAAAAATCTAACATTTTAAATTTTATCAACAATTATTTATTTTAAATAATGTAAAAAAATGTACTTGTTTTTCTTTTAGTAACTAAGAATGATAATGACCTCCCACCAGATGTCTCAGCATTTTTTGCGAATATAAATGCAAAATCGTCCATGGCTGCTGCTGCTCGCAAAGCAGAAAACGAAAGGCGGGCTTCGTTGCACTTGAGGATTAACCAATTCGATCAGAAAATAAAATTAAATAAGGTATGTGAAATATGCGTTAATTAGAGCAGATTAATTATTTGTTAAATGGAGTTTAATTATTTATATATTACTAGCAAAAATAATGTTTCGATTCGTCTCTTTAATGATTTAATAACACTTTTATTTAAATAGTTTAAAATATTATTTATTCAAAAAAATAAGTTTTAATTATAAATAATAAATTATTTATGTTTCCAAACATTAATATGCAGAGTTAAAATATTTTTCACAGCAAGAATAATATATTAAATGAAATATCTAAATTCTCATTCAATTTCGAACCCAGATCTTTCTATTAGAATAGAAAATGTTACTAGTTTTTTCGAATGGAATTGTAGCTTTCACGTGTTCACATTTTTGCAAATATATAATTCATAAAATTGATTTTAAAAATCTCACATTTTCATTGCACGTCGTGCTTCACTCTCCGAATTGTGCGCTTTTCTAGTGCTCTCCCTCGTTTACTAAACAGCTTTATTCCTGCACTATACTTTTATTTTAATTACATTAGTTTTACTTGAAGCAGAAATCTAATTAACCTTAAAGAACACAATTCATCACGACATTCGCGTTTCGCTCTCGATCAAGGTGGCCACATGTCAGGGAAATGCGAGTAGTTTTCAGGGAAAATATAAATTGAAATTTTTATGCTATGTTATTTTTTTCGTATTGCATATAATAGATTTTAGAGTTAATTTATTAAATTTTAGAAACTCTTCAAGGATTTCGAAGGATTATAAAGGATTTTCAGGCATTCTCATGATATTTTGAATTTTTAATATTATTAATAATAGAAATATAAAAATACCTTCAAATTCGTCAAAAAAAATTTCAAAACAAAGAAATACGAGAAAGCGTGCAAAAACATAAGAGCTAACTACAAAGTGCAGACAAAGTGAACAATTGAATGACCGAATATAAATATTATTATTATTATAATTAATCCTGGTTTAATTATTGAAGCTTTAAAATTTCAGCTGTCAGCGATTCCAAAAGTAATAAAGAGTGATCCAGATGAGAATGACGATCAGAACTCCGACAGCCCCGACAGCGACGAAGAAAATGAAGAAAATTACCAGAATGAGGATGAAGATGAAGATGAAGATGGCTCGAAAAATGGCGTGTTTGGAGATTTATTAAAAGCTTTCTCGTCTACGAATTCTGCAACAGCTCAAGGATTGCATAATTTGCAAGATGTGCTATCTCGTTGCCCAGATGAAAGCGAGTTTGCGGATGAACCAGTAGGTCTCACTGTCAACTTGATGCTTCATCAAAAAAAGGCTCTGAAATGGATGATATTCAGAGAGAATGAGGAATCATGCCCTGGTGGCATATTAGGTATAAAAATGAACTTCTTTAAACCATTTTTATTCAAATTAAGGACGTTGGACCAAAGTGTTAAGCTCAAAATTCCATTCTCCTTTTTACTCTACGAAAATTATAGATACATATTTTTTCGTTTTGTAGCGCTAATCTTTTTTCAAATATAAGACTGCATACAAAGCGAAAAAATATTTAATTTCGATACTTTTTGCATAAAATGAAGAATTCCAAATTTAACTTCAAAATTGAGTATTTTTATTTTACTTGAAAAATATTTGGCTCCAACACCCTTTACAGAGAGATCTTTTGCGAAACAATATGTAACTTGTTTTATATTTATTTCTAACTTAAAATGGTTTGATCCTTTTAGCTGATGATATGGGTCTGGGAAAGACTCTGACTATGATTTCATTAATTTTGAATTCGATGCCGTTGGAAAAAAGAAAATCTTCTACATACGAAGTTGATAGTGCAGACAGCGACGACGACTGGGATCAACAACCTTCGAAAAACAAATCAGGATCTTCTGGTAATGTCAATTCTGAAAAAAAGTCAACCGATTTTACAAATTGTTTCTTCTATTGGTGTAATTTCTTTTTTTTTTTTTTAATCAAGCTTTCATAAAGAATTCGTACGATGGTGGTACGCTGGTTGTTTGCCCACCTACACTTCTGCAGCAGTGGAAGAATGAAATTCGTAAGCATACGAATAGAGGAATTTTTTCGGTGGAAGTGTATCATGGATCTAACAGGAAAAGAAACCCACAGGAACTCTCCAGGCCGGACATTGTGATCACGACGTATTCCCTTCTTCATTTAGATTCTCACATTTTCAATAAAGTAAGTTTTTAATATCTAGAATTCTAGATATTTGGTTTTTTAAGGGCGTTGAATCCAAGTGTTAAGCTAAAAAATTCCATTCTCCATTTAACTCAGCGAAAATTATAGATAACTATTTTTTTACACTAATCTTTTTTCAAATATAAGACTGCGTACAGAGAGAAAAAATATTTAGTTTCGATTGTTTTTCCATAAAATGAAGATTTGAAAATCTAACTTTAAAATTCAATATTTTTATTTAAAAAAAAAAAAATTGAATTAGATATTTTCTTACTCTGTGTCCATAATTTTAGTTACAAAACTAATTAATTCTACACAGGGAAATAATTCCAATTTTAATATTTGTTTGTTAAGTAAAGTGAAGAAATCGAATTTTTAGATTAGGAAGTAACAACTCGAAGTTCGATATTTGATTCTTTTCAATTCGAGATATTTATGCGGTGTCTTTTTTTTTACTAAAGGAATAAAGGAAAAGAGGATATTATATTAAAATATCTTCAATAATTTAATTTTAATCTCAAAAACAATTCTGTCACAAAAAATGCTTTCATAAAAAATGCTTCTATAGAATGTGACTTCAGATTTTGAGATTACGAGAATCTATTTTCAATATAATCGCAATCTCTTTTTTATGATATGATTTATGTTCTAGGTGTACTGGAAGAGAGTTGTTTTAGACGAGGCTCATCAGATCAGGAATTATAAGACCAACATTTCTAAAGCCGCCTGTTTGCTAAAATCTCAGAAAAGATGGGCTCTTACGGGGACACCAGTACACAACAAGTCGTTAGATATTTACGCCATCCTAAAATTTCTAGGCTGTAAACCTTGGGATGACATCGGCATTTGGAACACGACAATGAGAGGCGCTCGATCGGGAATAGTGCGACTTACGGCTCTATTAAAATCTGTCGTACTTCGACGAACAAAGGCTGAGTTGCAGGCGAGTGGAGAAATGCCACCATTGCCTCCTAAATTAGAGAAAACTTTTGAACTTGAGTTGGATGAAGCGGAAACTCAAGTTTATAAAACTTTATTGGCATACTCACGAACCCTCTTTACGCAATTTTTGATGCAGCGAAATCGAAGACAAGGAATTTATACTTACAGTCTCGACATGGCCGTTCACAGGGCTTTGAAAAATAAGGGGAATAGACCACTGAGCAAGGATGACAGTGAGTTGATTTTCTTTTTTATTAGTAATTTTCCTTCAGTAAGTTTTGTGAGACTTATATTAATTTTTTAAATATTTATTACAGTTCCAAGTGAACTCTTTGACGAACTAAACAAAGTCCTATTGAACGCCAAAGGAGACATCCAACAGTTCCACATCCTGGTTTTGCTTTTACGATTACGGCAAATCTGCAATCATCCAGCTTTGATTAGTAAGATGATTGATGAGGAGGAGATTTCTCAAGGAGGTTTGGATGAAGATTCGACAAAGATACAAAAGAATCTGTTCAGTAAAAGTCTAATCTCCAAGAAAAGTCCTTATGGATGTTGCAAGGTCATGTCTGAAAATCCAATGAGGTCGGACAATCCTGTTTTTCAAGAAGATTACGAAAGCTCTAAGGTATCAAACTTTAATTAATTTATTTGTAATATGCTTCTAATCAAAATATTTGAATGTTTTTCAGATGAAATCTATAATGCAAACTTTGGAGGAAGTCTTGCCTACTGGTGACAAGATTATCATCGTCAGTCAGTGGACATGTATGTTGGAAGTAATAGAAAGACATATATCTCAGACAGGGGAGACGAGATACGCAATGTTCACGGGAAAAGTGAAAGTTTCCGAACGACAAGTAAGGTTTTTAATTATAATTTAAGGGTATTGGACCAAATAAAATGGAGAAATTGAGTTTTTAGATTGGAACAAGGCTCCAACAGCCTTAATTAATGCAAATAATATTTCTCACAGGTGTCTAAGAAAATTATTTTATTCTATTCTTTTTTCTTTTAGGGAATTGTTGATCGGTTTAACAATCCGATGGATGATTTGAAAATTCTTCTGCTTTCGTTAACAGCCGGAGGTGTGGGGTTAAATTTGTTTGGTGGTAACCATCTAATAATGGTGGATAACCATTGGAACCCTCAGCTCGAAAAACAGGCTGAAGATAGGATATACCGCTATGGACAGAAGAAGAAAGTCACGATCTATAAGTAAGTTTTTAGAATGAATTTTCTTTTGTTTGTTTTTCATTTTTTTAAGGCGATATACAATTGAAAAATTTAAGGAGAAAAATTAATGGATGACAGTAAAAGTTTATAATTTGTTTTTCTTTTCTTTCAGGTTCCTTTGCAAGGACACGATTGAAGGAAGGGTCAAGGAGCTCCAGGATCGAAAGCTTCAACTTGCTAGTGACATATTGACTGGATTAAGACTCACATCCACGAGGCTGACGCTGGATGATCTGAAACAATTGTTCCAAATTAGGAATTGATAAAAATTATTTCTTTAAGGCCATGTGTTACTTACCATATGAGCAAGTTTTTAAACCCGGTTTTTTTTTTTTACAATTTTGACATTTTCAAAAAAGTTTTAGTCTACATCCGTCCGTGTTCACGTTCTTGACGGATGTTGACTATAAATTTTTTGAAAATGTAAAAATTGTAGAAAAAAAACCGGGTTTAAAAACTTGTTCATATGGTAAGTATCACATGCCCTTAAGCAGCTGCAACGATGAAAAGTCATTGGTTCTAATTCGCTAGATTTTCCAAAGAAAGCGTATACGACTTCATAATTTAATGGTTATTTATTTTGCCAATAATCATTTAAAAATGAAGGAGTAGAATACAAAAAGTACTTCATTTATAATATTTTAAGTAAATGACATAAGTAAAACTTAATTATTAGTTAATATTATAATCGTTTTAACGTTTGAAAAAATTCTTCTAGTGTGAAAGTTTACGATTAAAAAGTACGCTTTTAGTATTTCAGTACACTTTTCTGTACGATATTTATCTGCCTTGTGCCTTCAAAATTAGCATTAAAATTTTTGCTAATTAAGTCTAAAGTAACTTGTGTTAGTAGTTTAATTTTCAAGAATGTTCATCTAATTACCCTAGTTTGTAATAAATACACTCGAACTTCACAATATCATCCTAATCCGTGCCAGAGTCTTTCGCAATATCGACCAAATTCCTTTTCCTAAATGTCACATCCATTGCGCATGCGTATTGCGTCATATAGCGGAAAAATATGAAATGTCAAAAGCGTATGTATTGTATAGGTTAAATGTATGATAAGTGTTAAACTATTAAAGTGTATCATTTTTCAAAGAAGAAGGTACCTGATTAAAAAAATGGATAAAGAAAATAAAGAAAACTCTGTAAGTAAATGAATTTAATTTGTAATTCTACTAATTTTCACCTAAATTATACCTTCAATGTGTGTAGGTGGTGTGTAGCATAGTGCGTTTTGTTTTGCTTTAATATATATATAATATATATAATATATATATATATATAAT
>UCOH01007190.1:0-79822 GCA_900474275.1 Synergus japonicus
CCCCCATGAAGTTTTCATGGAAGGGGTATCCCCTTCTTCCCTTTTTCCTTCATATTTTCTAGAAGATTCTAGAGTTTTTTTATGATGGGAAAGTTTTGGGTTCGTTGGTCCTGCAAGCGTACTAAAGTCTTTCCCCATGTGTTTGGGTGAAAAGACCTTCTTTTATTATTTAATTTTTATGGGATAGTTTTTGGTCCCATGTGTTTGGGCGAGAAGACCCTTCTTTTATCATTTAATTTTATGGGACAGTTTTGGTCCCATGTGTTTGGGTGAGAAGACCCTTTTTTTATCATTTAATTTTATGGGACAGTTTTGGTCCCATGTGTTTGGGTGAGAAGACCCTTTTTTTATCATTTAATTTTATGGGACAGTTTTGGTCCCATGTGTTTGGGTGAGAAGACCCTTTTTTTATAATTTCCTCGCTTGCAGGTAAAGACTCGTCTTCTGGGCTCTTGGCTTAGGGAAATTCCAATGAAGTGTCGTATAGATAAAATGAAAGTATTTTCTAGAAATAGAAAATCTTTCATTTTTGATTTATTTCGCGAATGGCGCGTATAACAAAGTAACATGAAGAAGTAATTTGTAGTCAGTAAAGGATCTCATCATACGAATTAGACTCCTATCTTGGTCCATTCCTTGTTATTTGCCAATTCGTTTGTCCGTCTCTTAACTCGTTTGTCCGCAATTCACTTAGCGTGACCGTCGGGGCCAAATGAGCGCGGGCTTAATGCTGCAATTAAAATGCACACGGTAAGCTGCCAGTATACCGTTATTCCACAACGAATAAAACGAGATAGGGTGCGGTAAGGTATTCGGTCCACCGTTTTAAGGGAAACCGGAGGGTCTGATGCAACATGAGGATGCTGGCCTGCTATTTGTCCTGTAACCCTCTGAGTGGATATGTTTAGCAAAAGAGTCTCTGTTCTGCGGAATGGGGCGGTAATGAAAAAATACAGATACGCACTATGCTCATACGTGCTCGGGTTGGAAGGCTCGTAAAATATTCCAGGCGAGTTACCCGTGACAAATCATTTTACTCAGGTTCTGTGGTAACTACACCAGTCCAGATAGCTACACTAGCCGTCTGCTGATAAGCTTTCTCTCACTTTACGTGCTTCTGCGAGCCAAGAAGTTCAAGCTCGCGCGAGCACTTTTAGACTAGTTTGAGATCTCCTCGTTATCTGCTCGTGTAGCTGAAGAACTGCAGGAAAATTGACGTACACACCCTTTTCTCGGACACTTTTCGCGATGTGAAACTCTTTTAAAAATGACTATTATTTTGCTGAAAAGACGTACATTGGTATGTCAAAATGTATATGTAGTTTAAATATCTTACAGCAGATAAAGTTGAAATAATAATGAACATTTTCAGGAAATGTTGAGCGAGCAGAATATTCACGTTCCTGAAGGATACGATTATTAATGAAGATTGGACTCTAGGTTCATATTATTCCTAGAATGGAATGTAAAACCATCACAGAAACTTGATGTGTTGCATAATCGTTTCACTAATTTAATTTCGAGTACTTAAATTTCTAGAGGTTTGAAGCATTAAGAAAGTAGAAAGCCCGGTATCTATATAAAATGAATTGTCACGCTTAATGATTAAAATGATCCGTCATTTAGGGAGACGAATGCATTGGGTAAGCCTGTTTATTGTTCGTAGTCAAAACGCCCATCCATCCAGATTCAGCTAGCATACCAAATGTATGGTACGACTTGACTGCGTTTGCGTAGGCGAGTTGAAAGTCGAGCTCGCGTGACGTGGTTTTGACGCCTTTGACGCGTCGGCTCTCAAGATCGTGGAGCGATTACGGCCATAGGGTCTCGCGAGGTGGCGTCATTAGGTGCACGAGGTGGCGGTTGCTTTCTCTCGATCCTCAGCTGACGAAACTGAAGGCGAGAGAAGGAAAGAGAGGCTTGAAAGAGAAAGAACCTCGAGCATCCCGAGCGATTTCATCCACGACCCTGGGGCACGAACAAAGGATAATCGCGATCCGATTGCGGGTCCGCAATCTGAAAATTCCTGTACACCCGCGGCGAAACGCTGCCGATGCCGCCGTTGCTGTTGGATCGCGGATGTTGCTGCTGCCTCTGTGGCAGCAATGTGCTGTGTTAACTTGTTCAAGTTACACCATCAGCCACGGCAGCCTGAGCGCCACTATGTTTAAGAAAATTAATGCGGCTTATTTCGAAGAAATAAGACTCCGCAAGTGCGGTATATAATGACGCCTCGCGAGGTAGCGGAAGTGCCTCCGTGTCTTTCGATTTGCTCCCAGCAGTCTCTATGTATATCGCACAACTGAGTTACCAACTCAGGAAACTTGATACTGGATTGAATCCTCACGACATGGAGCTCCAGTTTTTTTTTTTAATTCAGAAAAAAGTTTTGAAGTCTGTTTTTCGCGACAGCGGTGTGATGAGGCAACTTCATTATGCTGCATAAGTAGAGCTTTTCGCTAATTAGTTAGCTTCAAGTAAAATTTGTCGGGAATATTTAGATGAGACATTAGCAACTTAAATATTTGATTTGTTTGCCTTTTAAGAGTGGTGGAATGAAAAAAAGAACAAGAATTACTTTAACAATCCTCTGGCCTAGAAATGATTTCAATGAAGACAAAAGGGACGTATACTCTTCCCGTACCTTCGTTTTCCTCAGTGTAATAAAACCTCGACTTGGACTGAAGGCTCTTGGAAAAAACTTCCGTACGAACACGTAAAACGGGACGAGCAAGAAAAAGCGACAATCCAGAAAGGTTCATGACGAGATCCGACGAAAGGATTTCCTCTTCCCTCACTCCACCTTTTCCCATCTTTCACAAACTCTCCTCGTACCACCTCTTTCCCTTACGGTCGTTGCGAATAACACGTAACGTGTACACGAAGCAGAGGGCGAAGGTAAGAATGGACCTTCGTGACAGCATCGCAGACCGAATGGACCTTATGTACGTGACTGGAAATCTTGGCGGTTTACGATTACCTCTTACGTGACGACGAAGGCGTAAACTGTATGCTCACGGTCCAAATCCAGAATAGTTCCGTCGACAGGATTCTGTAATTTTGAGCATGAATTCCAGCTTCCGTTTTGTGGATCGTCAACTATTTTGCTTTAGAATCCTGAACTGGTCTCGATAATGCTATTAAGTGGATTTAATTCAATATTCATGTGTCAGTTTATTTCATGAAGAATTATTTTAAAAGATGGACGAAAAGATGAACCAAATATGATGATAAAGCTGTCAAATTGAAAGCAAGTACAGCTGCTTAAAATTGGTATCATCCTGTTATATTAGAAAAAAGTTTTGTTGTGACTGGGTGACTTCTTATGGAAGACGTAACAAAGCGATTGCTTCATCAATTCGACAGCGTGTTTTTGCATCAAAAGAGTTGATTTAGAGTGGCGAGGACGACAAAACTCGCAAGTTTTGGAGAATCCTTAGCCCTTGATTTGGCATCAGGTTCAAAAAGCCGCCAAATTAACGACATCGTCCCGAAATCATCGGAGCGATCGACGCAATGGTTTTCGTAGCGTTTTTGTGGCTTTCTTGCCTGCACCCTATTGGCAAATGGACGCGTGTTCGAATGACCGTGAAAGCGAAATCTTCTCATTCAGGAATGTCCGCGTCTCGTCGATCGACCAGCGCGATCTTCTCGTCCGATTGGCGAGTCCGATCGCTGCTGGACGGCTTTTTATCGATGCTGAGACAACCGCGAGTCCCCTCGACTTGTGGGACTTGTGGAACGGGAAGAACCAAGTGGAATGCCGTCGAAACTGGAGTCGATTCAGTCGATTCCCTCGAATGCGAAAAGAACGCACTCTGCTTTCTGAAAAACTGGGACTTAGGCCTCAGCGCCTCCTTCACGGAAGTCCCCGACGAAAATTGAGACGTTCTGCCCAAACGATCTCGACAGGGATGATGCGCGATATATTTCACCGCATTTATAAACACAAATAACCCACACAAAAATCGCCTGGCCCTGATCAGACCCTTAATTCTTTTCCGATAAGAGTCCGATTACAAAGTTCTGCCCCATTTTCTACAATCTACACATATGGGAATAGAAATTATTAGACCAAATGGAGCCAGGGTCGATAGAAGGAAGTGGGGCGTGGGGTCCACCTTTGTAGAAGCTAACGCGGGATGCAACATCGTCCGGTCCATTGTCCAACGTCCATAAATTTCCTAACCGTTGGAAAATGGATTTTTTCGCCACCACTGCAGGTAGCTTGCCTACTCGGCAACTATACGCTAAACCCGCAAAAGGGGGATTTTTCTACTTCGTTCTCTTTCTTTTTCTTTATACGTACAAGTTCACTCCTGCTCTTTCCATCCTTGATTCGCCTCTCTCACCTCGCCTTTATGCGAAATCCTGTAACTTTTCCTACTATCGCCCCTGGAATCGAGCTTGGCTTAACTTTCCGGCATGGGATTTCTGTGCGCTTCCATGCTAGTGAATTCGAAAATCCTCGCGAATGAGACAACTATTCTGCTAGCTCGTAATTGACTCGCATTAATTCGGGGTGTCTGGCCCAGTCAAGAGAGATTAAGATCCCAGACGTGGAAATTTAATAGGATTTTTGCGAAACCATGGAAGGTCAGACTTTGAGGAGATTTTGAAATATAATATGCATTTTATGTGAGTAATGACTTGTGGTCTAAATTCTCTTCAATTACTTTATTTTTATGGACTGTATACTTTTATCTACTGTATACTTATACTTATTCCTTATCTACTTAATTCAATTAAGAATATGTTGAGTTTGTGCAAAGATCGTAGTGATTAGAGCAGTGCGACACAATTGAAAGGGACAAGATTGCTTATGAGTTTATACCAAAGGGAAAACTTGAACCCTTGTCATATCGGTTGCTCTTGGAGCTAGCTGTACTCGATTCGTTTGCGGAGTAACAATTAGAGTTCCCCGCTATGGTACACAGTTATTGCTCCTAACGAGACGTCGGAACGAGTCTGTAGTTGCAGAACGATCTCCCATCCTTGGCCCGTACCGTCGAAGGGCCGTAAAGTTCCTTCGAGAGTGCTCTTGGCAAATGGAACAAACATAGTAACTATCACACTGTACAGATTGAGATTCCGACTCAAACAAATAACTATGGTTACTACCTTATCGGAAGCTATATAAGATATTCTATTCATTCTATATACTGGATAAAACATTTTTTTTCAACATGAAGCAAATAAACGAATCAAATTATTTGTTACCAAGTTTAAGCTTCTTTGCTTCCACTTCCTACATTATACATTTATTTCAGCGGAAATTAACGCAAATTGTGAAGCTGGATGTAGTTAAAACTTAAATCACAGTTCTTTAATATTCCACCTGAGAACCATGTTCAGCACAAGTAACTAACTCACCGCCAGAACTGAAGTCCGGCCGTAGATGGAAATGTAGTGAAGTATCACTGAGAGAAATATTTAGTGACGCTGGCTTAAATTTCAAGTTAATGCAAACTTGTTCTATATTGAGAAGATTTAATCAAAGGTTTTATCTCGAATCTGAGATTCTATGTATTTTAGTTGTGGCTTTCTCTCTAAGGAAAATTTTTTCGAAAATTTTAAACTAGTTGGAAAATGGTATGAATTTCAAAGAGGAATATGTTAATTATTTGCGTTAATAGATTTCAGGAACTTATGAATATGCAGTTCAGAAATTATTTTCATTCATTTGCTTTCTTCGAATTCTGAATAAGTAATTCTACCGGAAGAAATCCGTGAAAATTGTAACCTGATGATTTCAACGATGGATAGTAAACTTTAGATCAGGTGAACATTGTTTTAAGGATTTTCTTATCCTTAAAAATATGCATGGAGAAAAATATAATAAATAATGAGAAGAGAAATTTAAAAAGAAGGGAAAAGTTATTGATTTCTTTGCAATAAGGAAACAGAAACGGGAAGTAGGAAAACCTTGAAGTATATTGAATTGCCAGTTGTGTTTCTTTGCTCGCTTTCTTCTTATTTGTTTCTTTTTTGCTTTCTTCTCATATATGTCTTTTATCGAGCTTTTCTCGACAACCACGATTCTACGAGTTAAACAGACAATCGAATTAGTAGTGAATGAAGCGACAAAGGGACTCCAGAAATCGTAGACATTGTTATTTCAGAGAGAAATTGTGGACAGTGGTGCTCTTATTATGGTTCGGCATCCGTTGCTAGAGCGACGAGGTCGTCGCGGTTTGCGGACTAAATGTTCAGGACCCCTGTGAATTGCAGATTTAGAGGCCAACATGAAGCCTGGGTCCTGTGTACATGTTTGCGGTGGATTTAATATTGGACAAAGATAGACTTTACAATTTGCCAGTCGTAGTAGATTGACAGCCCTAGATAATCAAGTTTACTAAAACTGAACTGAACAGTCGATGTGCTTGAACCAAAGTGGCTCTAGTTTATGTTTGGTACCTGCCCAATTCGAATTTTACAGTAAGTTCAACCGAACTTCATTGATATTTGGAAACTGAATAATTCATATTTACAATTGCTGCTTGCTCTCTCTCTCTCTCTCTCTCTCCCCAACGTAGAGTTTTCTGTGTTGCAGAGAAAATATTAAATTTTCAATAATAATACACAGTATCAATATTTGAAGTTGTTGCTTCAAAATTGACATTCACTTTGCAAATCTATTTCCTTGAGAGTAAATAGTGAGACAAAGTTTCGAAATGCGCTGATAGCAACTCTGAGTTTACTCTCAAGTTATGCAAACGGCACAATGCTCGTCACAACTCCGGAAAATGTTTCTTTGAATGATGTGAACTTGATGCAAAATTGCGACAATCCTTTTTATGCACAATTTACTCCCTGTTTGAAGTTTCTTGTGTATTTTTAAGTTTGTGTCTGAAGATTGTCATGTGTTTTGTCTCTACATTCATCACAGTTGAGAAGGTATGTCAGGGAACGAATAAATTGCTCATTGTTTCTGTAATATTTGACTATTCATTGAGATGTCCGAGGGTCAAGGTCACAAAAGGTATTCCGCAAGAATGCCTTGTGTAATAGCTTTGATCCTTTGCCGAACATCAGTGACAACGGCAAGATATAAGGAAATGTTGATGAATGCTTTATGATACGATGTTCGGTTGACTGCGGGAACGAGGAAATAAAAAGCCGAGGAATGAAGGAGTATCGACGCTCATAGAAAGGATTTATAAAGACTAGCGGATCGCGTTTCTTTGTGTGCATGAAACACATTCCTAAATCTGGGTTCGGAATCTTTCTGTACAATGGGCCGTGACCACGGCAATGTTGCTCCATGGCTAAGAACACAAGACTCTTGTGTGCTTCAAACTCACAATGTCAGAACACCTTTTACTTTAGCGATTTAGATTTAGAGAAGATTCTCTGTCTTTCTTTCGTATAGAGTCTCTTAACACCTCTTTAGTCTTCTAGACACAAAGAAGCTCTCGAGGAACTTTAATTTCGCGATCAGCGCTGAGCGGACATATTTCCTTTGAAAATTGTCGTTGGCAGGTCATACTGCATCAGAGGTCTCTTTTGTTTTTAACGTCCACAAAGCCCTTTACGGAAGTAGGATCAATACGTCCGACCTGGTGTACGTAAACGAGCAAGATAGGCGCACAGCATGAAGGAGTGAGTTAGACATATAGAGATGCTGGTAGAGCAATATACGCGAATGCCAATCTGACGACGAGCGAGAACATATCTCACTGGCGATTCAATTAGGGACGCGACAATGCCGGACAGTTCGTGAACTGGTAGAATTTCCACCGAAAACGGAAGGAAATCTTATGGTCAACGCGGCAGCGTGAAATGTATGGACGTTGCACATAATATCGCGCTCGATTCCCGAACACGAGATGACCTGACTATTTGTCATCCGCGTATCAGACACACCTTTCTATCTGCACCACGATTTGCAACCTAAAGATTTGCATTACAAATATGCGCCAGGCGAACGTGTATGTCAATATGACGTCTCTTTGATACGTACGGTAATAACGGAAACGAGTCAGGAATAGATTCCAAGTTCCCTGGATTCAGCTTCCGTTTGTCTGGTCAACCGATTCATCGTGCGTCAATACGGAAATTTATACAAGCATCTAATCAGGATTTGTACGTTTATTTCACCGGATAATTCAATAATCAATGGCGATTTAGAAAATACATTTTCTTCTTGCGCTCGTACCATTCTGTCTTCTGGAAGAGGAAAGATCGCATTTTTCTCTTTGCAAGAGTATATGTAGCTTACTTTTATTTCTGTCTCTTCTACTTTTCTCTTAAAAGACTTAACGAAAGCGGCAACTACTCTTTGGTATTGGACGCTTGCCCGCGTATCTCTCGCACATTTCGAATCGAGACCAAGTCACAAGACGAATCGACGCTCTCATTTTCTTTTAATCTGATTAAGATGCTCAACTGAAAATCCATTCTGTTTTCGTATTGTAGGAAAAACAACCCTTAGCAAGCGACGCCTAAAATCTATTCACCTAATTTCTCTTTATGTGTCATCTAATACTGTGAAAAGATCCGTTAAATCGGATGTCTTTGACAATTTGACATTCTACTTAGTGTCCTCATTGGGTTTTTTGGCGGTGTGAAGTCTCAACTTCAAAGATACCTGAATAGCGAAACTCGTCACTTGCAACAAAGTAAGAGGTGCAAGAAGACCCACCCTTGCGTGGAAGTCATTGTAAATACAAAGCCTTGTGTAGCACTGTATAACCCATAGAAGTCGCGCCATTCAACTTTCCCTCCGAGGGATATGGACGAGGCATTGAAAGAAAAGGAAAGAGAATTTACTAAGAAATTCAGGGGCTATCGCGGGACAGACTAACCTATGGATACCTACGTGAGCCATTGCACTCGCCGGGTGTCCTTTAAATAACAGCTATTCATACAGAAGGCATCGCGACAGAATGAATGAACGTTAGGAGCCAGAAATGAACTGGCACGTTGCGCGCGCGAATTCCCTAGACCTCGATATAAATACATCTAAGCCACCTGTCTCTTTAATTCTACTTCCTCGACATTTCTTTTGCTCGTGTCGCACGCGTGCCATGCCGGGCTACCATCTGAATTTAATGGAGGAAATCCAAAGCAACGACAGACGCGATAAGACAAGAGAAACAACTGCAATCTCTCTGATCTTGTTCAAAGAAGTCCAAGTCGCTTCTTACTTTTTACTCCATTTGAGTCTAAAATTTATTTTAAGATAGTACATGTCATGGAAAAGAAATGAATCAATCTGCAAATCGTTTAAGGTATAATCTGCAAATTTTTCAGTAATAAAACGGAATAGTTGCCGCAAAAACGGGATTGAGTCCTTCGGCCGAAGGTTAAAGGCAAGATAGCCGTTATTCGAAAGGCGAAAGGCTAGCGGAGGTTCATCGACTAGCTACATAACGCGACTGTTATCCGTGCATTATCGTACTCCACCGTATAAAATGTAGCTCAATGCGAACACGATTCATTGGGCCAATGAAACGATTCGATTCTTCGCACAGCCATTTAGCAACATTGAAATGGTAGTACCAACTTCCCGATGCATTATGTTCTCTCGTCGGTATAAATTTATACATAAATGACCGAATTCTCTTGTAATTGCCTCAGTTGGCAACCTCAAAACTGTGGTAAAGCTCGTACTTTATTTCCGAAGAACAATGCTTGCTACATGCATTTTGCAGCTTTTGCGGTATTTCCACAATGCGACAAAACCCTCCTGATCATCGATTTTCATACCTTTCGAATCACGAGACCCTCATTAACACTAATGTTTTTTTCCCTTCCTGCATTCAAAATACGTCCTTTTCCATTGAGGGTATCTAACTTTATTCCATAAAAATTAATTTTTATATTCATCTTTCATTACATAAAAGCAAGCTTTTCCATTTCATATTTCAACACATGATAACACTTTGTTGCTTATTAAAAAAGCCTTTTTTGACACAATGCTTTCTACTCAACTATTATATGTACACAGACGTGGATTTTTTGCTTCCGCTCGTAAAACTAAAGCGTAAAAAGCAACATCGATCGGGCGGTCCGGAGACATAAAAAATGTTTTTGCATTCATCTACGTGAAAGGGGAGAAGGTTCTATTGACGTTATTTACACTGGAATATAGAAAGCACATATAGAGGTAAACTTTTCTTATATGCGTGCCTGCCCTAGTTTTTGCATTAAATGTTCTTACATTTAATGTTACGAATCGTAACACGTTTTTGCTTTGGAAAATGGAGAATGGAGGCAGAAAAAAAGGGGGAGAGTTGTCGCAATTACCATACTGAAACACGAGCCATTGACTCACTGGTTGATTGTTCCATGGAGTACTCGGTGCGCCTGCTAATATGACTCGAGTGCGACGTACGCACGCACGACCACCCACGCGTCTTGACGACGCAACACTAATTAACGATGACCGTGCCTCGTTGCATTATTGTCTTGCAACGTACCAACGAACCACCTGTCTAGAACGCGCTGCAGCTGCAGTTCGCACAATGTAGACGTGCTTTACAAGTGCGGGAGTGTGTACTTGTAGAGAGTCTAACAAGGTAACAAACTCGAGGTGCGTACCCTACGCATGTACCTATAAACGCGTCGACCGTTCTCAAACGCCGGAATAGTCGGCAAGTTACCTCCCTACAGAGGATACAGGGATAGTCTACATCTTCCCATTAAACTTAACACGCATTTCCAAATTAACTACTTTGCAAAGCACATGCCAGCACTAATTTACACGGTACCTTCACAAAAGGATTTTTAAAGTTTTCCATGCGAAAATTACACGGTAATTAATTTTATAGGGTGGAAGTCAGGAAAATGCGAATAGTTGTCAGGGAAAATAGAAACGACATTTTGGCTAACTATGTTATTTATGTCGCATTAAAAATAGATCACTTTTAGGGTTTATTTAGTAAATTTTAGAAACTATCCTAGGATTTTGAAAGATTGTATAAATAATTTTCAGGTATTCTTGGAGATTATCTGGGTTTCTTATGATTTTAAGACATTTTCAATAATTTTAAAGGATTTTAAAATGCTTCTAGGAATTTTAAGAAATTTTGATTTTTTAGAATATTTTTAAGGAATTTTAATGTTCCTCAGGGAATTTAAAAAGATTTCGCGAGATTTTTATTATATTTTAAAGATTTTGTGGACTTTTGAAAAGTTTTCAAAAATTTAAAAAGATTTTTACATATTTTAGGGGATTTGAAAGTTTTTTGTGGAATTATAAAGATTTTTAAGAAATCTTGAAGGATTATAAATATTCTCGTGGACTTTTGTAAGAATTTTAAGAAATTTTGATTATTTTAGAGTGATTTTAAGGAATTTAAATTTTCTTAATGGAATTGTAAATAATTTCACAAAATTTTTACGATTTATAATAGATTTTGTAGAAGTTTGAGGAATTTTAAGAGATTTTCAAGAATTTTAAAAGATCTTTACGTATTTTAAGGTTTTTTAATAGTCCTCATAGAATTAAAAAAAAATTTCTACTCATTTTTGTTGTTTTAAAGATTTTGTGAGATTTTTTATTTCAAGAGTATTTTTTTATATTTAATGTACGTTAGGAAATTTTAAAGAATTTCACGAGATTTTTATGATTTTTAAAAAATTTTGTAAGATAATTCTTAAGGATTTTATGGAATTTTAAATATTGTAGTGAAATTTTAAAAAATTGAAAGGTGTTTCTATAGAAATTTCAAAAAATTTAAGCAAAGATTAACTAGGAGTTTTTTTTTAAATATAGAATCTTGAAGATTGAACGACTTCAGATTAAAAATATTAAAAATGAACCTAATTTTCATGTAAGATGAATACTTTTGAAATATGGAAACCAAGGCATTTGTTTAATAAAATATTTCTTTCTGTTTCAGGTATGTACCATTTGTGTATCTCTGATCTTCGCGTAGAATCTACAATAATGTAAGTTATATTAGACGTTATACAATATTACAACTATCAAGGTTAAAATCTCAGTACCCATGAAATGTCATAATACAATAAATTTCATAAACACTACAATTTTCTATTAAAATATCTTGGCTCGTAAAAGATCTGCTATGATTTCATATTCAATAACCACGAAGGAAAGAAAAAGAGCGTTTAAAAATGAATATCAATCCAAAAAACTGATATTTCTCTAGAAATGAGAAGAAATAAGACTCGCGATTGAGAAACGTATGTAATTTGACATTTTATTTGTAGAATAAGATGTGGGTTCCAACTCTACTCTTATACAGTTGTTAGGGCAAAAGACGTTTTCCGCTGTGGATTTATCCATCTGCCTTTTTCACACTTTTTCTTTGTCTTTTTCTTTCGCCCGACTATTTGACAGCGAAGGAGTCCTTGTATGAGAAACGCAGGTGCCAGCTGAAATTGGAGCGCCTTCTACGTGTCTTATTTAGAAGCCATGACATGAGGGATACAAACGATTCGTAGTATAGATTGTCTAGAGCCTCAACTGCGAAGATTCTTTTGCTTCAAACTATAAACAATCACCAAATTAAACCCAGAATCTATTCTCTCGCTCTCTTGTACTTTTACAATCGTCTTTTTCCAAATGTCTCTTTTCACCGTAAGTGGGACACGAAAAAAGGAGGGAAAAAAAGAAAAGAAGGAAAAAAAACGACTTTCCTCAGATCTTACGAAAACTGCTTTCATTGAGAAAAGTGTGTCTTGGACGAGGTAGAATCTAAATTGGCGATTATCGACCTCTCGTCGTAATCTGCCGGAACAGCGCTCGGATAAGTGGGACCTTTGAAATTTGCAAAAATCGCTCTGAGCACGCGAGTCACGTAAGAGCGCGCTCTGCAGAATCCACGAATTAATACGATTCGACGAGCCCATCGTCGTCTTGGCGTTGACGCCGATGCTGATCTTCCTTCGAGAAAATACCGACATTCTTATTTTTGAAAAAAAGTCCAGCGCTTCAGCCTTGGCTATATGCAAGAGGTGTCGTGCTGTCTTTGAAAATAAACACGTACGGGTCTCTAGCTTATGCCACCTAGTCTGAAACGAAGACAGCTATCGTCCTCTTGCATATCAAGGAAATTTTGCGAGTACGTATTCTGGACAAGTCGAGTATATTCAACTCTTTATTATAAAAATTCTCTTAACCTACGAGCTCAGAATAACGAAAGGAGCATTTTGAAATTCTCTCTAGGTCTGTGTTATATCAAGGCTACAGAACAAATGTTGAGAAACAATTATTTCTACTTTCCAAATTAACATTCTTTTGAATTAGTCAAAATTTATATTAATAGCATCCAGTGACTAATTTCTAGTTGATTCTCCAGGTATTTTTAGGTATTCTTGAATACCTCGTATACCTTGAATCTCGTCTTGAATTCTAACTGTATCTCGTTACTTTTGAGTGGTTACTTGATGAACGGAGTAAATGCGAAGATATGATGAAGTTAATAAACCGCTTTAATTAATAGAATTATGTGCAGCTGGATCTTTGGATCTAAGACGTAAAATATAACGGAAGATCCAAGAATTGTGGTTGTTAGTGGCATAGATGGTGTTGTAAGGCAGATTAGTCGAATTGAGTTTACAACGTGAGCTTTTAACCCGTGACTCTCGCACATGCCTATATGCCTATGTGTTTGTACCTACACTTGGTACCATTACGACGTTAACTAAAACCGCGTGGGTAGAGGGCGCGAAAATACGATTAAACCTTGCTAGCGGACTTGAGACGTGATACGAGATTCTCGCCGTCGCCAGGAAACGTCGCCTTTAATCGAATCGCATTAAGATTTAAGGACGCGCCGTGCAATAAATTACGTTACCTCTCGAGGCGCTATCGATTCGATAGGCAAAGGACCGTTCGGAATAATGGCTACGAGTGCTAAAGGCGAACCGCAGAATTACTCACGCCCATCGGCTCGCTCGATCTCAATCACGCAACGATCGGCGAAGTCTTTCACGAACTCGAATCGTCACGCTGTGTATCCCCTAGGCGAGTTATCCATTACCCAAGTAAGGCCAATTCAATGTCCCGATTCCAATGCTCCAATCAACCAAAAAGACTCATTCGCTGACCGATATATTTTCTGTTTTTAGAAAAGTGAAAATATGGCACAATATTGGCACAATCTGACCAAACAATAGTCGGTTGGTTGGTTCCGGAAACGGAACGATATTGGCAGTGGATCTTTGGCAATATTTTTGGTAATGCTGGGTCAGTATTGCACCGGATGTGGTCACATGTTAGGGAAGTCAGGGAAGTAAAGGAAATTTCAAGGAAAAAACATTTGTCTAGGAAATCAGATAGGGAAAATAGAAATGGATCTATTAGAAATAATAATAATAAATTATTGTATTTTTAGTATATTTTAGTAGATTTCCAAGGACTTCGATGAATTATAAAAAATTTCCGAAGACATGCTTTAATATTCTATGGGTTACTAACGATTTCAAGAGATTTTTAATAATTTAAAGGGATTTTGTGAGGTTTCTAGGAATTTAAAGGGATTGCAAAAGATTTTTGTGATATTTAAATGATTTCGTGAAATTTTAAAAGATTTCATGAAATTCGAAGACATTTTTAAGAAAGTTTAGAGAATTCAAAGGATTTGAAAGTATTTTAAAATTTCTTGGGGAATTTTAAAGGACTTCATGAGATTTTTATGTTTTTTAAAAAATTTTGTGAAATTATACATATAGGATTTTATGAAGCTTGTAAGAGTTTTAAGCAATTTTAATGTTTCTCGTGGAATTTTAAGAGATTTTAATGGATGTTAAATAATCTTGTGGAACTTTAAGGCCTTAAAAGATTAAGAGCCTATTCAAGTGATGTTTCCTAGAATTTTTTTGAAATTTCGATTACATTTTAGAAATTTTTAAAGTTCCTCATTGAATTTTGAAAGATTTCACGAGACTTTATAAAATTTTAAACGGTTTAATCGAATTCTAATAAATTTACATAATTTATAATATTTTAAGGGATTTTATGGGATTTTAAATATTTTAGTGGAATTTTAAGGAATTTAAAGATGTTTCTAATAATTTCAATAGGTTTCCAATAATTTAAAGATATTTTGACGCAATTTAAGGGATTTTCAAATTTCTCTTGGAATTTAAAAATATTTCAAGAGATTTTTAAATGATTTCGTAGAGTTTTGAACGATTTCGTGAAATTTTAAAAGATTTTTAGAAAGTTTAGGGAATTCAAAGGATTTTTGAAAGAATTTGAAAGAATTTCCCGAGATTTTTATATTTTTAAAAAGATTTTGTGCAATTATATTGTGTATTATGAAACCAGCAAGAATTTTGGAGAATTTTAATGTTTCTCATGGAATTTTAAGAGATTTTAAGGGATTGTAAATAATCTCGTGGAACTTTAAGGGTCTTAAAAGATTAAGGACCTTAAAAGATTTCAAGTGGTGTTTGCAGGAATCTTTTCTTCAGATTTGGATTTCACTTTAGGGATTTTTTAAGTTCCTCATTGAATTTTGAAAGATTTCACGGATCTTTATAAAATTTTAAAGGATTTAATGGAATTCAAATAGATTTACATAATTTATGACATTTTATGGGATTTAAAATATTTCAGTGCAATTTTAAAGAATTTAAAGATGTTTCTAAGAATTTGAATAGGTTTGCAGTAATTTGAATTTTGACTCATTTTAAGGGATTTTCAAATTCCTCATGGAATTAAAAAATATTTCAAGAAGTTTTTAAAAGATTTAAATTTTTTAATGTTTTTGTAGAATTTTATGCGATTTTAAAAATTTTCATTGAGTTTTAAAATATTTAAAATAAAATTATGCAAAATGTTGGAAAAAATTTCAAAAGCATTATTATTGAAAAAATATTCTCTTTTTTAATATACTTTTCTGTCAGAGAAAGTCTGACAATCAGAGAAAAGTGAAGGGAATTGAAAAATTGAATCTTGTGGTCAGTGGTCATTCTTTAACTCCATTGTAGATCGTTATAAAAACACATGTTAGGATATACAATTTGATAATCCCGGAAGAATCTCAAAGCTAATCGCGTGATCCACTATCTTTCGGAATTCCTCGAGAAAGCAGCTCTCTTGTATCCTATCTAGTACACAAGAACCGTATCGATGACTACGGTGCATCACTGTTTTTTAATTCCCTCTCACGACGTCCGTCAATCGATTGAATCTCTGAGATCGTGATCTTTTCTGGATAAAGATCAGGATCCAAAACCCGGAAATTATACTCTCTATAATCTGAAGGAAAATTCCACCTCCAGCTAAATATATATTACTGAACGCTTTCTGCGACTTCTACTTGTTGAAACATGGAACCTCCTAATTTTTTCGCTATCCTCGTAAGACTGACTCGAAGACACATTGTTCTTCGTATAAAGTGAATTTTCACGAGTGCGATCGTTTCGAAAGTGTAGACAGAGATGTACAGCCTTTAAGTCTCTCTCACTGGTTTCGGGGTGTGAAGAACAGAGATGGTACGGGGAGAAAAAGTAGAAGGCCACTTAAGATTGAAAAGATTGGAGCCAGCTCCAGAATTTTCTCGCGAATGCCTTTTTGCGCCGCGCTCGGGGTTGAAATGAGACTCAAATTAAAAACTATAAATCAAGTACAGAGGTCACGCGGGGCAGGCATCGCCCAAGAAACGGTCCAGAGATACACTTTGGAAGAAAAGGAACGAGATGGACAAACTCGAGAGAGGATCAAAAGGCATGAGGGGAAGCGGAAGCAAATAAATAAAATGAGGTACAAAGAAAAAAATTAAAAGAGCAATGGGAAAAAAAGGAAGTGAAAAAAGGGGTCAACAAACAGAAAAAGAGGAGGATGAGAGAGCATCTGTAGAGGTGGAATATCTGTAGAGGTGGATGCAGCCTGAAAATATTACTGTGTGGCTACGTGGGTGGGTGAAAAGGGGGAAAGTCGCGGCCACAATGTGCACACGCGAATGCACCTTCTTTTACCTTTTCCATTTCTAGAAAGTAACAACAGTGCGGGAAACATATATGTGGTGAGACCTCGACAGTAGGTTGGTAGGTAGGTAGGTAGGTTGGTAGGAATGCAGGTACGACACTATTGTTATTGCTTTCGCAGACTTGGATGCAATGAGTAGTCGAGTTGTTTCAGCGAAACCAAGTGTTTTTAGTTAACCTACCTTAAGGCCGTATTTTCACTCGTCACTTGCTTCAAGAATACTCCCTGGAGACGAATCTGACCTATTATAGCTTCTCTCCAACGTACTTATGTATATCAGTGTTTCTCTAAGTAATAGGCATAAATAAAAAGGCCAGTTACACACCGCAATAGTTTTTACTGATTGTGAGTCGTCTTACTATTTGCTGACTGTAAATCGTGCAACACGTTTCAATAAGTATTACTTTAATACTCCTAAGTAGGAGGAGTTCTAGATGTTTATTTTCCTGTTGGATAACCTACATCTGAAAGTATACAAAGAACATTTTTCTGCAACTATAATTCATCCCGGAAAAGCAAGAGTCCAAATTAATAGACAAACTTCGCTGGGTGTTTTACTCGAGAAGATAATTCTGGTACAATGGTGTCGTTTGCCGACGTTACGCTTCGCGGAATGTTTTCCGATATTTATCCTTTACCCAGAAAGTACGACTGCTGAACTTCTTCAACGCGTGTTTCCTCTCCTGTACACCTTGAAATATCTTTTCGTCTGGAAAAACTCGTCCTTTTGTACAAATCCGCCGAGAGCGTCTTACTCCGGTTTACGATTTTTGCTTCAAATACATCTTTTGTTCTAAAAGTGAAGCATAAATAAAACAGATTGTGAATCATCTCATCTTTTGTATATTTAAACCTTATTTTGACGAAATAAGAAAAGTGTAAATGGAAAGATGAGACAAAGTCATAACGACTTCTTTCGCGGAGGCACGTACATTTCCACTTAGATGCGTTCTGAAGCAAGATCAGAGTACTCTGCTGGAGAAGCGGATAATCGAATAGTTGATCGGTGCAGCGTGTCGGAAGAAAAATGACGACTAGTAGTTAGCAATAATGTTAGATCGAGAGAGAGAGAGAGAGAGAGAGAGAGAGAGAGAGAGAGAGAGAGAGAGACAGACAGAGAGAGACAGAGAGAGACAGACAGAGAGAGCGATAGTGGATGATAGTTGAACCTATAAGAAATCTTCTGATTATTATTACTGCTCCACTCGCAGCAAAGCGAGAGCGGCGCTTCGTGTTAAATATGCATCGTTGGAAGACAAATTGCTCTTTAAGCAAGAGCCAGTCAGCCCGGTATTGTAATGATCCAATAAAAGTTATTACGCGGTTATACAATCATGCGTTCACCTTCTCGCATACACGTCATTAGAACGCCTTTAATGCCTCCAGATTCTTCTTATTGTGTCATCATCAAAGAATATGCTCTTATTTATCGACGACAATATTTCAAATTAATGAATGAATTTGTAATGATTTCATTTTTCTATATTACGAGATTAACTTTGGATTCTCGTAGGAACTAATCAACTTTGAGAAGGATCGAGACATAAGGATCCTATAAAGCTCTGGAATCTATAAAAATATCCTTGAATCAAACCCATTTGTGTTTGAGTGGATAATCCTGCCAACAGTTCCCTGGAGTCTCGTGACTTCGTCAGCCCTTTTTTCGTGCTCAACAGTCCTTTCCCGAGTGAGTAGCGAAAATTCGCATCTGCTTCTGCACACTTGTGCAAATGCCCATTTTAGGCCAAGTATACTCGGGTTCTTCTCCACAGAATAGCTCATCGAACAAACTTTTTTCAAGACTTTCGAGAACTGTAGAAGAGAACTGTCGAGCGTGTTGGTAATCGTCGTTCCTGGATGATTACTGGGATCGTAGAACGAGTGTCAAGTTTTTAACCACACGTATATGGGATGGTATCCTGGAAGAGTGGCGATCTGAGTTTTTAGATTGCGATTAGCTAGTTTTGATATTTCTCGTACTGAATTCCCTTTCCGAGAATTATAAGAACCTCTCTTTTATTATTAAATTAAAATGAGTAGGGAATCATCATGCAATTGAGAATCAAGTTTTTATATCAGATGGTATATCAGTCGGAAAAAAATCAATCAAGATCGCTAATGAGGGAGAAACTCTATCATGAAAATCTCGTCGTGAAACTTGCTAGAATCCGATTCGTGGGGAATTTTAAATTTCATGCTTGATGGTTGATCGACACGGAGATTCCAAGATGATACTTTAAACGCTTTCCGCAGTTCGCAGAAGCTGCCGGCGCCAAATTAATCTTCGGTTTTCGTGGGATATCCCGGAGCAGTTTTGAACAAAGTTCTGTTGAAGCTGACGGTTATAGATGCATCTTAGGAACTCGTTCAGCTGCAGCGAAAATTCGAAAGAAAGGATCTTTTATCTTCGACTTCTAATATTGTTATCTCGTTATGGCACACCTGTCGAACATGTTTTTATAAAAAATTTGAGTTCTACGGAAACGATAGATAGATTCAAAAGTGGAAACAATCTTGAACTAGCATTATATCAAAACCATCGAACAAACTTTGCGAGTTGTTCATTTCTTTAGAGGGTGTCTACTGTCCGGGAATTTAAGAAAATCTGGGATTGTCCAGGAACTGATAAAAAATTCGGGAATTGTCCTTGACTTTATTTTTGATGCAGGACGTGAATTTCCGCTTTTAAGAAACTTTTCCGAGTAATCAAGCTGAATAATTTTATCTGACACTTGCTGCTTTTTTGAAATATATTGAAATGTTTTGAATTATTTTCAAAATAGAAATTCAAATTCATAAAAATTTTGTAAAATTTCTTGAAAATCCCGTTAAACTCTTCTGAATTTTTTTGAAATATCTTAAACTTCTTTAAATTCTTTCGAAATCTCTGGAAATTTGCTAAAATCGAGTAAAATCTCTCAAATTCCTTTAGATTTTCTATAATCCTTTAAAATCTTCTCAAAATTCTTCAAATTTTTGAATTCTTTTTTAAGTCTCTTGAAATCCATTCAAGTTTTTCTAAAACTTACTTTTAAAATAATAATTGGCTTGACATTCATTACAATCATTACAAAATCCCTTAAAATCTCTTTCAAATCCTACAATCTTTTGGAATTCCTTAAAAATTCCTTGAAATTCCTTGAAATCGCATAAAATCTTCTTGAAAATCATTAAAGTATTCTGCATTCTTTTAAAATCTCTTCAAATTTTTTTAAATTATTAAAAAATCTCTTAAAACCCTTTAAATCTTTTTTAATCGGTTTAACTCGCTTTTAATCTTTTAAAATCAATAAAATATCATGAAATTTTATAAAATCTCTTAAAAATCTTGAAACTCTTTTGAAAACTCTTGTTTTTGCAAAAATAAACTTCAAAAATTGGATTTACCAAAAAAATACAAAAGCTCGGAATGTAACGTGAAAGTAAGTTAAATTTTACAGCAGAGTTGATTGTAGCTGGAATATAAAAAATACACTGTACACGAGGATTTAAGCAACACGAAGGATTTTCTACATGTTACTAATTGCGTTTGGGTTTGCCTTCAATTTCCCACAACGAGAGAGCGTTATAAGCAAATCCGCTTTTATTCACTTGAAATAAAGTTTGAAATTCGACTTGCATGCTGGCGCTTTCTGAATTTTGCACGTTCCCCTGGCGACGGTTTCCTCTCTATAAGGCACGATGTATATAGCATGTGAAATACGAAGGTGGGTACAGTTGGGACCACAAACGGAAAGAAGAAAGCAACCGACGAACCAAACCAATCTTTTCTGGGCACGTGCGTGAGATATAGTCGCGTCGGGAAATTAGTGTCCGTTCTAAAATTTCGCATTGTAGAAGTCATTCCCTGGAAAATACGGCACCGCGTGGTTATCGTATTAAAAGTTATACGACTCTATTAAACCGTAATGAGACAGAATTTCACATGATTGTAAAATTGTTAGTCTTTTTTTTTACATTCTCATCAGAGAGAATGTATTTTTGATAAATTGTTTCTATAATTAAAAGTTGATGAAAAAAAAAAGATAATAAAAAGAAAATAAAAGTAATCCTGAGAAGTGACTTTATTCTGCGGATTTTAAAAGTGCGGACTGTTTAAGCAAATCCACCTCGTTGAGGTAAAATCAGGACGTTATATTTTTTATACATTCGACGACACGTTTTCTTTTCTACCGTTTCCCATTCTTGCAGCGAACGAGCGCTATTTCTTTGCCCCAGATCCATAGAAAACGTGTGCAAACTGCAGCAGCTTCGTCGGCTCTTTTATTCCGTCTTGATACTTTGATTAATCGGTTGGGAAATAAATAATACCCGAACGAAAGCGTGACTGGTCGACACAATCGCCGGCTGTATATCAACACTGGAGGGTTTTGAATGACCCTCCAAGCATTCAAAGATATCGAATAGGCATTTAGAGCGACGAAAGAGGAGTCAAATTTCTTACTGATAAAAAGTCGTATCAACGGCGAAGAGAATTAAAGACGAACGATCGAATACTTCCTAGCTAATAATAATAATAATAATAATAATAATAATAATAATAATAATAATAATAATAGTAATAATAGTAATAATATGTGTACGACACTTGTAAAATTTAACATATGCTGAAAAATGTATTTGAACTTCTGAATCGCGATAAGAACTTGCGTAGAGTCGTACTTCTGGGTAAGGAAGGCCTTTAGTGGAAAGACTCTTGGAAGCCTCAGGACTTAAATCGGGTGGAAGCGGGTATAACAGTATAGAACGTAAATATCAGCTCATTCGATCTTAGACGATGAAAATAACTTGTAATCGCATCGCGCATACTTTAGAGACTACATTCGAAATAAATATTTTCATTTTACGAGCGGTTAGTGCACTCCTTGCTCGGAATAGGCATTTAAACCGAGGGCAGCTGCGAAACGTAGTCTACGAATTATGAGCATAATTTCTAATAATGCTTCTCTTTATGATGCCCTTTCTAGATTCTTTTTTTCATCTCACGAGCACTATTTAAGGCCCCGATGAGAATCGTAATCCGTGTACTAAAGTCGTTCATGAGCTTTAATATTATGTTTTAAACTCTGACGAGAGTCTAAATTTCTATCAGGAGAATAATTTTCGTCGACAAACTTATAGCGTAAATTATAGTTAAATGGGACTAAAATATTCTTGTTGAATAGAATAGTAAATCAGACCTGAGTCCAGTCACCTTTTTCCCTCTTTTTTTTTATCGTTCCCTAAAGTACACTAATCTTCAGATGTTTATTCTCTTTTCTCCCCTTTTTTAGTCAGAAATATAAAGCTGTTTTCAACTTTAATTAACAATCAAATTTTCTGTAAAAGCAGTTCGTTCCATTAAAAGTGGCATCCATTAAAATATAACTGAAGTTTGCGACGAATTGAAAAAACGATGAAAACCGATCATATAAATTCGTTGATTCTTTTTTGATCACCAGCAATTCGTAAAAAAGTTATGAACACATCTTGCATTGCTGGGAATAAAATCGTTCCAAATTTCTCTAGTAGAAGACCCACATTAAAGTTAAATACACTTAATAAAAATAACTTTAAGCTGAAATATCTGGGTCATCTGTGAAGCTGTTGGACTATCGGAAAATGTGGGAAGATCCTTGGGGAAGATTTTGAGAGAATCCGAATGACGATAAGCGTTTCTCTCTGGGTTGAAACCCAACTCGTTCCTGACCTAGCTTGGAACGAGGAGCCGAGCTGGGCTTACTGATCTAACCGCGCCTTGCGCTGCAACGACTAAGGCGACGTTGGTTATATCGCTGGTCATAAATAACGAAAGTAGCAATGGCAGTCCTGTAACTTGGCCACCTAGCCCACGGGTCATGGTGGAAGCGAGTGAAAAACGACGCCAGGAGCTGGTGATGGTGAGGTTTAACGGTGTTGCGGAAATGCCAACCGAAAAGCGTAGGCGCGATGCGAGTGTTCACGGCATTTCCGGCTGCAAGTTGTCGACATTCGCGTACCCTTCTTATTGCTGCGACCTCCACTCTCCTTGCCTTTAATTCTCTTTCTCTGACCCTTTCCAGCTGCTCCCCCATCCTTTCACTCGACCACCCACTTTTCGCTACTTTCCTTACCCCGGCCTCCTCTCCACGCGTCGCGACGACTTCAATATAATTAATTATGACCGCCCGAAGGAGGGTGAACAGTATAAATTACGCAATTTAAAGCTCAAGCTAGTAAATTCAACTTAAGGGGCGCTTCTCCTCTCTCCAGAAACAAGAGGGAGAACTTGAAAGCCTTAAAACTCACAACTGGCATTGTGATTAAACGATTCTGAGAATCCTCCTTATTAAAAGCAATAATAGTGTTCCGTTGTGAAAATAATTTACGAAATTGAGCTTGATATAAAGCTTTATCTCTGTCGGAAACAATTCCTAATTATGCAAAATCACAGAGAGTCGGGACACTAGGGGCTATGTTTTCTAGCTGAATAACGTGACTTGTACTGATACCCAATGAGTTTAAGAGAGGCAGAGCTAGCTAAATGATACTAGGAGAACAGGAGGAAAGATAAAGAGAGACTGACGTTGAGTAACCGAGTAACCGCCATTCGCGGGGTACATTCATTAAAATCTTTCTTTAGAAAAGAAGACGAGATATATAATAAAGAAAACTCGTTCTGTTTTACTCTTCATGTCTACCTTACTGAAAACATAAATTCTGGAAACCCTTGACCACAATTGCCTTTTCAATCTAAGAATAATAATTGCGCGGATGTTGAAAAATAAGTATTAACATAGATTCAGGAAAAGTCTCTGATGGATATGTTAATTCATGTTGTGAATTACTTTGAAGTGACTCTAAAGTGACGATATATAAAATTCTAAATTTATAAAAGGTTTAGCTATTCACCACTTGTGTAATTTAGTATATACGTGTCACTTTTTCTTGTACTATCTTATATGTAAATTTCGAGGCTGCTGTATAATTCGTCGATTCCTTGCTCGTAAAAAGGACTAACATGCAAATTACCGTAACAAATTTGTTGTTATGGCAATCGGTCATCCATGATTATAACATCGAGGGTCCTAATTTCTATCCTCGGCGCCAGAGAATATTTGCTCATGAGAAGCCTGATTTTATATGCAAAATCAAGTCAGAATCTCGTATATGCAAAAAGGGATAGAAGTATAGAATAGACGTTGAAATCTCGATTTATCTCGTATCTCGGGGGTAATGATACTTAGATAGTAATAAATGTTCGCGTGAGTATTGGTCGCGAATCTCGTCCTCACAGATGATTACATGTCCAAGCTTGTGTAAATGTGTAGATGCATGCGAATAATAACGTTGACATCACCGCCTGGGAAGAGCGATGTGCCTGCTTATATTCCCGCATATAATTCGAAAGTACTGCCACTTTACTAATCCTCACTTCATGGCCACTGGCTGAGCCCAGAAATATTAATGTGCGCCTTAAGCCACGAACGCGTCAAAAACGATTATTAACGCGTCGGCATGGCCAATGACGATAAGGGTCTTACTCGCAACACAAAAGACACAGGGGAGAAATTGTGGAAGAGAGGGAGAGAGAGAGAGAGAGAGAGTAGCCCAAGAGATTCTCTTCTTGTTTCCGATGACCGGTACGGATTCTGGCACGCGTGCTAGATAAACAGGGGTGACCACCCCTCGTTAAATTCACTCATATGTACTCCCTCATATGGGGATGGTCTTCACTCCAATGAATTCTATTTGCACATATTTTATTTCGCGTTTCTTGCACCCTAAGTGTTGCTTTTTTAAGCTAATACTTCTTAAATATGTTTAACTGACATCGAGGCGGCTGACATAAATGATTATTTAAGATTTGTGGAAATAAATAAAATTCCTTAAGGGTGTTAACGCTGCAGTCATCTCTAAAATGATAAAAATATTAATTCCTGAAATTCAGCCTTGATCTTTGTGCTCTCTCGCTTTTGTCCAATTTCACTGGCGCTTTTTAATTTTGGTGGCTTTGGATGTATCGCACAGACTGCTGCACTGGGAAGGACATGGAACGAGGACATTCAACCCAGGATGGAATGGTTGGAAAAAAAGCGCGGTATAATCATATTTAATATCCTCGTAAAAATGTACCTTTATATACCGAATTCAAGAGAGAAGACGACCGCGCGAAGGCAGTTCGCAAAGCGGGGAGAATAATTAACGAGAAGACGAAGCATACTTTGACCAATACGTTGGACATCATTGCGAATTAAAAGGCCTTCTTCCTTTAAAATCGTGTACTAATGGTGTGCGATACTCACTCCAGATTTATCACTTAAAATCATAAATTAAGGGCTTTTTTCAATATAATAAGATTCCAGGTCGACGTCATTTTTCTCATTTCTCATTTTATTCCTTCCGTTATTGCGGGTTTATATGTCTTTTATGTTGCCATTTTGATGAAATTACCATTTTTGTCAACGATGCGAAAAAAGAAGGGATACATCAGACTGATACATAAAACTGATGGAAAATCTCTTTTATGATACACTTTTTTTTATGTGAGCAGAAATAAAAGTTTTTGATCACATCAAATTAGTTGGAGGCATTCAATTTAATAATGTCCTTCATTACTTAAGCTTCACTTGAACAAATCTATTGATAAAACTGCAATCGTCAAGCACTATGTTGAAACTGAAGTGTAGAATTTTACATTCTATATGTGTTTTTTGTTTGTATACCGAAAAAAAATAAAACTTATGATGCTATAGAAAGTCAGTGCCTGAAGGGGGCTAGAGAGGAAACAATGCTACTCTTGGAGGCAATCTGTGTACGAACTTCGTTCATCCAAAAAAAGTATCCCACGACGGAAATGTTTATCGACACGTATTGAGACGCGAGTGCATCATCTATTGGATGTGCTTTGCTTTGTTTGCGTGGCTTTCGTCCCGTGAAAAAGTGTCTACTGTCTACACCATGCTAGCATCGCTTGAATCGAAAATCACGAAAAAGAACTGGGAACAAAAACAACCCCGCACCTATTCGACAAATGTCAGTTCGGTACCGTTTGTATCGGCCTCTCTTCTGTACATAAACCCAAGTTCGTATACATTGTACCAGCGTACCAGTTGTACGTATAGGTACAACCATTGTACCAACTTCATATCAACGCTTGAAGTCCAAGAGACACAATTGCTTCCCCTTCGTGCATCGCATTCAAATCCAAAAATTTACTTGCTAAACATTTAGATTTAAAGAATCATTTAACATTATCGTTATAAAAATATGAGCATCATTTTTAGAAATCTAGAAAGCATATCATAATTAGAAAATATTCAAGATATTTATTCTGGTTTTAATTTTTCGTGCAGAAACATACATTTTTTTCAGAGCGAAACTAGTCGTAATCAAAGTAACATTCCGATGACGTGAGGCATAAGGTAAAATTATTTACCTGCAGGGATATTAGATTGCAGTCGACATTTCGTCTAGAGACTCTAGAGTGCGAAGCTAAATGTTGAAATGAGAGAACGAGAAGCATCGTTTGCAGAAAGCAAATGATGTCGGTTATATTGCATGTCGGTGTAACATGCATTTGATTTATGTCGCATGGCGGCATACGGCATTATATGGATCATCCGAGGACCTACATTACGTTTTCAATGGTCGCATATACCTACAACTCAGGGATTTATAAACTCGAGGAGTGGTGAAGCCGCGCCTATCCGCTTCTTCTTTTCTGCAGATAACGTCTTATCTGGCGACATATACTTTTTCCCTATCGTTCTAAAAACATAGTATTTTAGTATTTCGCTTTATAATACTATTTCCTTGCCAATGAGTAGATTTTCAGGGTTCCCTCATTTTTTTTACGAAACATCTGATATTTTAGTAGATTGTAAAGCTTAAACAAGTATATCTTTAGAGTTTTCCTTCAGATTTTTAGGAATAAGAGTTTTAAAGCTAGTAATAAATAACTAGTAGTAAATAAACCAGTAGTAAATACTAAAAGACCTTCAAATTCTCTCATTCAATGCAGGTATTTTTCGACCCTTCAGGTCTGATCATAAAAATCAGTTGACAAGAAGTTAACTCCTCAAATTTTTAACAGCCAAAATCTGCCTCCGATCTCTAAAGACACTTAAAACCTGTAGTTGCTATCTTAGTCCTTGAGTCGGAAACACCTCTGAGCAAAGTACATTTCCTTATGAGAGTTACTTTCTGCTTCTTGATCTTGAAACATCTCTCTAACCTTTTCCCCTTGAATTTAAAACAATTATTGAGTCTGTTACCATTTTCTTCCCAACCTTGAAACACTTTTTGATTAATGTACATTTTTGAAAGAGTTCTTCTTGTCTACAAACCCCGATTTACTCTCCAAAATCTTGATTATCTCTTAAATTTCATTCATTTATCATTTGAATATTGATCACCAGTACTATTTAACAAAATGTTACTTCTTCAAGTTTGAATATCTATAGCTAAGGTGTTATTTCCCAGAGAGTCTCATTCAGAAGTTACCAATTCCTTTTTTATTTATCATTAAATATAATCCCGTTTCATAACTGATGCGTCAGGAAAGGCGACTGCAGCTCCTTAATGAAAATACGCATTCGGTGGGATTACGCAAATCATAAATAAAGAGTCAGCAAATGACGTGTCACAAAATCGCACTCGATCGTACTTGAGCGCAAGGATTTCGTGGACTTGAACTTGGTGCCCGTAAGCCGATGCATTCAACTTCATTAAAAATCCATGGCGGATATCTCAGCGTTGTCGTCGTACAGTCTCAGATCTCAAAGTACAGGATCATGGAGTACAGACTCTCGGAAGGCCCTAGCAGTGTCGCAGAGCTGGATATCTTGAGGCAGCCGAAGGAAGGTGCCTTGCAGAGGGAAGAACCGGTTTCCTGAGTATAACCGAGCTCTTCTCTCCTCGAACTGCCGTGGTCGAGCAAAGCCAAGTCGAGGTTACTACAGGCCATCACCTAAAGTCCTAAGCCAAAGTAAACCCTCTCTCCTACTTATTCTCTCCTCTCTCTCCTCTCTCTTCCCCTCCCAGCACGTTTTACTCCCCTTCTCATCTTCTCCTGGTGGTTGCGATTCATCCTTCGTCGTCTTTACTTCGCTGCTACCTCTCAAGATACCCAGCTCTCGTCTCTTTCAAACTCTTCGCGCAGGAAGACGGGAGAGAGGATCTTAAACCCTGCTTCCGCGACCGCAAGGGCACCAAAGACTTGTACCCATTCATCGAAGAAAGTGCACTCTGTCGATTCTCCTCTTGTTGAAGTCTCGTAATTAGCTTCTACGATAATTAATGATTGTCGGAAATTGAGGTTTCAAAGTCTGGTGTTGAAAGTATGCAAATTCTTTTCAATTAAATCCTTGTTTATTGAATGTGTCATCTCGCTAGAGTGATTTAAGGAATATTGATTTCATTAGAGATTAAAGGTCAAGTTGGACTTTTAGAGATTAGACGGGTTTTATGGGACCAATTAGTCTAAAGAAAACAATGATAAATTGAACGATTCTTGCTTAACCTAAATAGTATTACGGAAATCACCTCGGAAATCACTTGAATTTTTTCCGATGCTCTCTTTTCAGTCCCAATCCTGTTCTTTCAGCGTCCGCAAAGCAATCGAGGTCGAGGGAATTTCAAGCGATCTGGGAAAAGCAAAACGGTTCGCTTAATTCTCACCTTGATTCGATTCGGGGCGATCTTGAGTTAACGCCAGGATGCCTTGGAAAGCGTTCGCGCAATTAAAACGAGACGCCCCTTTGCAAAGCGACCTCTCTCAATGTTCCGAATCAACTTAGATATTGCTTGCTAACCCTCCTCACTGTGCACTACCTTTACCACCTTCCAATTCGTTCTTACAATGTCCAAAAAAGAAAGGATCCTGATTGAAGGGACTGAGTAAAATAATGACCTTTCTGCGATTTTTTTGGTGCTTTTATAGAATATGACCTACGTCATTATAATTTTCTGCGAAAATCTCTACTCAATTATTTTTTTTTTTCGATATTCATAAGCATGATGTCTAGTGATTAGGGAATTAGAAATTCCTGGGTTTTTCCCGGTTAATGTTTTTTTTCTTCCGACCAATTTATGCCTTTTTTGAATTTGGCTTTTTTGTGATTTTTGAAAAAACATAAACAAAATTTTAAATCCCTCAATAAAATACCCTGACAAATTTTTAAATCTTTTAAATCCAATAAAATATTTTAAAGGTCATAAAAATCTCTTCAAATCTGTTCAAATTCATGAAAAACTCTTAAAATACCCAGAAACTTAAAAATCTATTAGATTCCATAAAATTCTTAAAAATTGCGTAAAATCTTTTAAAAATGAGAATACTTTCTTGAAATCCTTTAAAATTATTAAAAATCTGATAAAATTTCATAAAATCCTTAAAAATTGCTAATAAAGTCTTTTAAAAGCCATTAACATATCTAAATTCTCCTAAAATTCTTGGAAATTCCATGACAACATTCAAAGTCCCTTGAAATTCTCAGAAAAAATTTAATTTCGAAATTTTAAAATTTCTAAAATCCTCGAAATTCCATGATAAGACTGAAAATCCCAGAAATTTTTCTAAATCATTAAAATTTCACGAAAAACCTTGGAAATCTCTTAAAGTTTAAAAAAATCTTTTAAAATTCCCAGAAACTTCTTGAAATTCATTCAAATTCCACGATAACAATTAAAATACCTTTTTCTCCTTTAAAATACATTAAAAGTCTTAGAAATATCATTAAATTCCATGAAATCCTTCAAAATTACACAAAATCTTTTAAAAATCATTAAAAATCTCTTGAGGATTCTTAAAATTCCTCGAAATTTCATGAAAACATTTAAAATGCCTTAGAGTTCTTAAAAACTTTTAAATGACTTGAAGTTTTAAGATTTAAAGAAAATAATCTCGTGTTGGTTTTCTAATAGAACACAAAAAAAGATAAAGCAGAAAAACGTCGATTTTTCAATAAAACAACAAATTTCTTGGTTCTTAAACGATTTATTCTAATCAAAATTTGTATTTTTGTTTCAGGTATGTACCAAAATTTCAGTAGCTTAAACCCAAACCTGATCTGCAAGGAGGGTAATGTATAAACAATATTATAACCCTGCGGAGTCACATACTCTGGGCTCAGCATTGGCCCAGAGTCGGAAAATGGACCAAGCCTGGTCCATATGTTCAGCTCCAACAATTCGCACTTGGGAAAAAAGATAAATTGTAGATTGACTCAAAGATAATCAAAACACGAGACACGAGTCTTTTTACGAGTACCCCTTACTTAAAACTAATTTAAAAAGTCACGTACTGTAATTTGCTTTTGGTTTTTAGTAGAAAAAAAGTAAATAAGCGTCGAAATTCTTCTTTATCTTTAATCTAAATGGAAATCCAGGTCCATATGATGGATCCACAATGATTCTCGAGCTACCGAGAATCTAATACTCTAGGGCTTGCGTCAAAATGCATTTTCAAAAGTGATTTACATCCTGGCGTTTACGATTCTCTCAAAACGCCCTTGAAAGTAGTAGACACATGCACACTGTGTCCCCATATAATTCTGGGTACGCGAGTTACGATCTCGAGAAAAGTCTAAAGTACTCGAAGGCAACATACGCGGCAGTAGCAAAGAGATGGAGAAATAGTCGTATTTCATTATGGTGCACATTACTATTTCTCGCTGTAAAGTTCTCATGCGTGGTGGATAAATCAAATCGCTCAAATGCACTTTCATTTCAAATGAATCCATAATTAACGAGCCACGAAGATTGTGGGAAAAGTAGCATTCGCGTCATCATCTTTTTATGTGTTTCAGTAAATTTATTTGGTAAATAAAAGTCAGCCTGAATGGGAAACATGACTAGTGGGTTGATTAATTAGTAAACTCGGGCCTTCAAAATAAAAAAATGTTACACGCTAATATATATTTAGCTCTATAATTGTATTTTCTGGTTTGATATGCAGACATTTTTTTGTTTCGGCAACTCTTGACAATTCATGCAACTGCGCAATACCTCACAAATGTCGCGAATAATGCTTCATTTACTTTTTTCATTCCACGAAAGTTAGTATCTCGGCATGATGGCGAATAGAGAAAGGTGAATTACGAGCGCGAATGGGAAAAATGCGAGCATCTTTTGTTAAAAAAGGTGGGAGCAGACGCGGCGGACAAAAACGAAACGATGAAACGAAACGGACCGCGAAAGTTGTACCATAGGTTTTCGAGCGCGTAGTACACGGGCAGTCATAAAACACGTCTGGATCTCTATTCTATATTGCCGCTATATCTATAAAGGCTCTAGGTGTCCATCGATATTCAGAAATTATAGCCTTAACCAACTACGAATAGTTGTGTCTGTGTAAACTGTGGATAAACTGCCGTCCAAGTGTTTGTTTGCGAGAGTGTAAAACGGTTTCGATAAAAAAAAAAAGCGCAACCTCGTGGTTCGCTCGTCGGCTCGCCTATTCCCCCAAAAAAAGAAAACATTTCGTTTATTGCTGGATTTGATTGCAAAAATTTCATCCGCGGATTTGGGGAAAACATTCTCGTATTTAGTTCATATATGGGGTCAGCAATTTTGTTGTCTACTCCTCGTTCGATGAATAAGGGTTGATTTATTTGAAAAGAAATTGAATTATTTAAACTTGTAGACAAAAAAAAAAGAATGTTTTCCGTTTGTGGGTATCGTAATGGAAAATATTAAACAGGAAGTTGTGGATGGTATATCACCAAGCAGGGGGTGAGTTCGAACGCACGCAAAGCCCCATAGTGGATTACATAGTGAGCCTGTAATGCATTCGATTGAATATTCGTGCGGGGCCACCCGTCGTCTTTTAGCGTGCTGCGACGATCCCGCACCCTCACCCTGTATATACGTATATTACGAATCCTTCAGTACTCGACTTAGCCCGATTTAAATACTGAAGGGCCACGAGAACGAACCCACCGAGAGGCTGGATTATCGTTTATCGGTCTATCCTCGCGCTCCTCCGAGTAAGTGTATCGCATCCCTTCGCGAAACTGTTTAAACGAAGTAGTATATGTTTCTATGGAGTTGTGTAATGTACATCTATAGATATTTCTATGAAAGTGTAAGGTCTAGACAGTTATGTACGCACGTGCGAGATATCTACCCACCAAGGCAAACAGTATCTCATGAAATTGTTCTTTCATGAAAAATCGTAGGCGATCCCCTCTAAACATTTGTGTTCCCATTACAAAGGGGAGATGAGCTTCTGGAAGATCGACCATCGAACTTGATTATATCGTGATGCAAGGGAGAGGGACAGACAGATGGCATTTTTTTACATTTTATTTCGAAAGATTTAGATTGAGGATTTTTGTATTAGGTTGAAGATTCGGACGTCCAGTCTGACGATTTTTTATTTTTACATTTATTTTTTATTGGAACGAAAATATAAAAAACAAAACACGATTTTTATTTATTTACTGGAAGAAATGTCTACTCAGCGTTGCTCAGAATTTTGAGAGATTTCAAATAGAATTGTAAAGAATTTTAAAGACACTTTAAAGCCATGTAAGACTTACCCGATCCCTACCTTACCGACATTTTTTTGTCTGCAACGCTACGTCTACATTTATTGAGATATTAAATTGAAAATTTCTGAAACTGAAGCTAATGCACTAAGGTACGTTTATCTGGTCTTAAATATTGACATTTGTAAAAAAAAAAAATTTGAAAAATTATTTTTTTATTTTTACAAAAATTTAAGACCAGATAAACATACTTTAGCATATTTTCTTTAATTTTAGAAATTTTGAATTTGACATCTCAATAAATGTTCAAGAAATTTTATTGAAATCCCAGGGATTTTAACATATTTTAAACGATTTTAAGGGACTAAGGGATTTTAAAGGATTTCATTTGATTTTATTAGAATGAACTCTTTGAAATTTCTTGAAATCATTTTCAACGTTTTGAAATCTCTTGCAAATCCTAATCTCTTTAAAATCTCCTAAATGCTTGAATTCATTTAAAATCCATTGATATTCCTTAAAATCACGTAAAATGTATTCAAACATCTTGAAATAATTTCAAATTATTTTTAATATTTCAAAACCTATTGAAAATACATAAACTCTTTCGAAATTCCTTGAAATTTATTACAAACACTTGAAATATCTTGAAATCGTTAAAAATATTTCGAAATCCTTTAGAATTTATTTCTCAAAATTTTAACATTCTTAAAACCCCTTTTTATTCTCAAAAATTACTTAAAATATCCACGAAATCCCCTAAATGTCTTGAAATCTCTTTAAATTTTTTTAAATTCTCTAAATTCATTTAAAACCCATTGAAAATCCTTAAAATCACTATTTAAACATTTTGAAATTATTTCAGATTATCCTAAATGGATTGAAATAGTTTTCAATATTTCGAAATCCTTTATAATTTTTTTTTTTAATTTTTCCCATGCTTTCTGTTCAAGTAAACAAATTATTATTGTATGTAGATAGAAATTTGGCCATTTTTACTCATCTTGACTCTCAAATTATTGATTAGGGTGGCACTTCCTTAACAGTCCCATTCACAAGTACATTCAGATTGAGAAGTTCCACAGTGTTCTTTAATGAACCTCTTCTCAGAGAGTGTCCTGAATAATTTCTCTAAATTCGAAGCAGAGCAATTTCGGGGCTAATAAATGCTTTAGAGCATTGATTGGTGTAAGTTTCAAGTAGAGGAAGGGGATCTTAAAATAGGAACATCCGATGTCTAAGACTTAAATCGATTTCCTCTTGGGAGCTTGAACCCCTAAAAATAGCAATGGACACAAAGCTCACGTGTTTGCCGTAACTTTGCACGTCCATCGACTCCCCAGTCGATACGAACAAGAACACGTATATGGTGATTGTCAATAAGTATTGTCTCCTTGAATTACCATCGCACTCGCAAGTAGTAAACCGATGTACCTACACACATGTATATATACGTATTTTGCTATCGATATCTTTGTAATTCCATCATGCAACTGACCGTATAACGTAAATGGTAATACGAGCGTTTGTGGAGCTTGATACGATGAGAAATTATCGGACGTTATCGAGAATTACTAGTAGACCATCCATTAATATAGAAGTGATTTAGTCAGGATCAGTAGGAAGCACATTCATATATATATATATATATATATATGACTACAGACTATATTTCATGTATAGGTACAAATTTTCGCTAAAAATGATGGAAAGAATTTGAATATTTTTGTTTTTATTGCGTTGGAACGTGAACGCAGAAAATATAAACAGAGATTTAATTGAAAGAGTTCTGTGAAAGCTTTTAAATGTGTTTGAGTGTTTGCAGCTGAACTGCTATCGAGAAAATATTTACATTTCAGCAAATTGATAAAAAAATGTGAATATATTCTGATACATGACTATTTGTAATCAGTGCAATCTACCTGATAGTTTATAATTTCATGAGTGCCTTTAAACCGAAAATAATTACTAAGTATTGCATCCTCAAAGAAATAGGCCGTAGTTAAAAAGTATGTGTTTCATTCACAATATTGTTCTTGATTCAGTGCTAATTTTTGTTCTCAGTGTAAACCATTATATTATTGTTGTTATTTCCCAGTCAACATTGAATCGCGAGACATCATGAATACTTTACTATAACTCCAAGCGGGAACCATCGTTTAATTTTTTTTTTTTTCAAATTTGAGAGCTTTCGAGTTGAAAAGGCCTTTGAATAAATGTTTAACTTAAAATTCTTTCAATTTGAAAAGGCTGTCAATTAGAGAACGTTTCCATTTTAAAAGTGTGTATAATTCCATGCCTCTTTTTCATACGTGAGATCAAAAAGAAGCTGCTTTTTCATAAAAAATGTACGGGCTCCGAGAACGACGCCATCAATGAATGCACCACCACCTCTTGGGAAGCCTGGTTATGAGCCGATCAAACCGGTGACGCGAGATAGGCATGCAGGTATCGCACATTAGGCATCCGCTTTATCAGCGCGCTTTAATCTTAACGCGAGGCGTTTGATGAGCGAGGAAGGGGATTTGGAAGGAGGGTGGAAAATCGGGCCCGGTGCGTTGAGTACAGCCCCGGTTTTCGACGGGTGAAATTTATGTTTTAATAATAATCATCGTGACATCGATGCTCACGTGGATCGGGGACTTACAAGAGTGTGTGAGCGCTGGGCATCCAAAGGTAGAGGAGTGGGGATAGAGGCAATGCTGGAGGCTCTTCGGGGCCTTTTAGAGGTAAGGGACCCTCGCCAAGATGGCCTCCTCACATTCCTACCAGACTGTAGACTGCGGAGGGGCCTCTCTTCGTCCCTCTCTCACTTACACTCTGACGGTCTTACACCGATCCTTTCGCACTCAAGGTTCCGTTCTCTAGTCCCCACCGACTACTTGAGTCTAGATTCTAGAATTCGCTCTCTGTTCTCTCTGTACTCTGTACAACGTCCTCTCTGGTAGCCATCGTTCCGGCCAGAATGACTCTGCAGCTGAACCACCCAGCCAGCTCATCACACGATTACGTTACGCAAAAGCAACCTCTTATTCTCAGCTGAAATGATTCTCCTCTAAACTTACGTCTAATTGGATGCATGGATATGGAGAGATCACGACTTGTGTTGGTGTAGAATAGGGTGATCCATAAATAATTAAAAATATTTGTTCTTTCTGAAGAAAAAATTATGTAGTATAACTGTGAGGTGAATACAACAATGCAGAGATAAAATCCAGAGATAAAACCAGGACTTATTATCATTCCAATGATCCTCCAATGCCGTGGGAAGTAAAACTAAAAATGTAAAACATTGATGTTGTATTTCGCGGTTACAAGGCTATTATAGATGCTGGAAGTGTATCCGTAAGCAGGATGCATTCGAGAGGTTTAATTTGCACTAAGATTGCAGTATACCCCGGACAATTACCTTTATTATTATATTCCCGTAAAAGTATCGCGAGAGAGAAGAAGCGCCACTGAAAGGATCGTTTGCTACGAGCACCGTCATTAGATCCTTTGCGCGCTTGCCATATGCACGCTTCAATGTGCAAACCCCCCTCGTTAACGAATCATTTCACGCCAAATCGATCGAACCTACTGTTGTATCTACTGACACGAACTCCTCTGATCGAATAAACAAAGAGTATACTGAAATGTTTTTATTAAAAAATCCCAGCTGATCAAACGAACACGCTATCAAAACGAGAATATCAAACCAATTTCAAATAAATTTCAAATTTATATTTGTTATTCGACGAGTGGATTAATAAAACACTGTCAAAATAATGATGCTGAATTCTCAAATAATGACAATCTTCACTCTGTAATTTTGATTAAAATTTGTTAATCCAATAATTGAATTTCGGATATATATGAGTTTTCGCGAATTTAATTAAAACTTTTCAATTTCACGCTCAAACGGTCATTGGAATTTTTTTTCTATGAAAAGATTGTAATTTACTATATATGTATAATGCGATTATCTAGAACATATCTGGTACAGAATCGTTTGGTAAATCGTCTCAAATCATCGAGATAACGCGTACGTGCGTTCGTCTATCCACCGGAAGGGTTCCTATACTGCGCGAACAATTTATTCCGGGACGATATCCTATTATTTTCCGACCTGTGCACCTCTTATCGAGCCAAGGCACTCCGCTTTCAGACACGCGCACACGTGTGTTCCAACTGCTGGGATAATAATTGTCCGTGGAGAAAGGAGGATGAGGGAGATGAGGGCAAATTCGCGGTTCGTCGCCCTTTTCCGGAAGAAAGGGTGGATGATCAGTGAAGGCGACGTGCTTCCGAAAACAAGTTTATTTTCTCGCGCCAAACTACCGGAACAGTCGGTCTCCTCCCGAGTTTGCAACCAATCAGCGAGACGCCTTAGAATTCGGAAACGAAGCGTTTTCTCTCAAGCTTCCCCTCGAGCTTCCCCTCTAGACGCCAATTTTAGAGAAAAAATATGGCTTCCAGGGAAACGTACATTCAATTCCTTTACTGTAGGAAGGGAGGAAAGGAAAGGAAAGGAAAGGAAATAGTCCTTAATTCTAACTTCAGTTGAATTGAACTGATAAATACTTTTCATGCCGAATGACCCAAGCACGCTACCAGCCGAACTACCAATCCTAACTTCAGCGGCGTAATTTCCACAAAAACGAAAAATATTCTTTGTTTAACTGAATTTCAAGTGAATGTGAAGCAATAAGCGTCGTAACTTTTGTCTTCTGGCTGGAATGGCTTCGCCTACTGTAAGATAGAGGTGAGGGACTCTTCTCATGAACGTGAAACGACCTTCGCTAGCACCTCCATTACGTTACAAAGGGCCGGATATATCACGCTCAAGCAGTAGAATCTAGCTTTAACTTAAAGCGCGCGTATATGCGCGCAGGCATCGCGATGCGATCCCTCTCGAGAGCGAGACTCAAATTAGGTGGTCTACTCTATAATTTTTCGAGTTCATAAAAATGTCGGTGAGCAAGGTTCGAGTCGAGGTTCGTGCCGACCGCGCGATGTAATTTGTGGTTTTTGACGCAACCCGAATTTTTCACGCGTCCCGAATGAAAGCGATTGCTCTCTGCTGTCAATGCACACGCTGCGCTATACGTGCCCCTCTACGCATTCGGTAATTTCACTGAATCGCCACACGTGCGCGAGATATGAACATAATCGATTTTTCAAAGATTTCAAGGGCACGAAATTTGATGGCCATTTTATAATTGAGGCCAGAGAAGATGTAAAAATCAGTTTGCACATTCAAATGTAATCGTAAAAAAAATTATGTTGACATATATCTTAAAAATATCCAATACATTGTTGTTGGAAACCTGATTGGTTTTTTGGTAATTCTGTGAATGTGTTATATTTTAATACTTTCTTCAGATTATTTTTTTTTTTATATATATATTTCAAGACGTTTAATAGTGATTTTAGGAATTTCCAGGGAATTTTAAAAAAACTGAAAAAGTATCTTTAGAATTTTTCAAATATTTCGATACATCTCACAATATTTCAATATATTATTGATTTTAACGAATTTCAAGTGATTTGAATGGATTTCAAGAAATCTGTAGCGATTTGAATAAGTTCCAATGGGTTTTGAATTTTTTGTAACGATTTAAAGAAATTTAGAATGATTCTAAAAAATTTTAAGGGATTTTATGTAATTTTATGGAATTTGAATGAATTCGAACGATTTTCAATATATTTTAAATGATTTTAAGGCATTTGAAATGATTCTTAAGTATTTCAAGATATTTTATGGAATTTCAAGTGATTTCGAATGTGTTCAAAAACAAATTAAATGAGGTTTCGGAATTTCAAAGAATGTGGAGAGATAACAAGATATTATGTCTGATTTAAAAAAAAATCCAAGACATTTCAATATTTAAATCTCTGGAATTCGTTCGAAATGTCTTGAAATCATTCAAAATATTTTGAAATCATCTAAAATATTTTGAAATATATAAGAAATTGAAAACAATGTAAAAATAACTAAGAATTAGTGAAATTTTTCACTATAGTAAATTAGTGACTCACTTTTCACTAATTCCGATTTAGAGAGTAGGCATTTTCATTCGAAATTTCGATTTTCGGCCTCTCTAAAGAGTCACGAAAGTAGCCGATTTCCGAGGTCTGACTTTACATCACTGTGGGCGTGTAAAGTAACCCAAAAAGTAGTTGTATACACTACTTTTCATAATGAGATGATTGTGGTTTTCCGGAATAATTCGTGCAATTACATAATGATAAAGAAAACTGAAAAACATCGTTAAAATTGGATGGATGTATTTTCAGTTAAGAATTTTCACAGTTTCTCGTCTTATACGATTGGAACGGATATCCGCCGTATTAGAAGCTGTAATGGACTTTATAATCGTCTCGCATTCGCCTCGATCTTCTCGTTAAAGGATTTTCAGCGAGAGTCTTGTTCGCATGAGAGTGCGCCGCGGAGATAAACAGTAGAAAATCCCGGGAGAAAAGCAATTTCTACGACACGATTTTCTTAAGCGTGCGATCGGCCACGAGATCCTGACACCTTCGAGTCTCTCTCAAACGCTTTACCGACCTCGCCATGGATTGCGCTTCTTCACTTTCAGCCATTTTGCGCGGCTGTCAGTAAACACAAGGCTCTCGGTCGCGGATCACGGTTCTGCGTAGATCACGATCCGAAGGGGGAGAAATCGGTAGGTAGATCCACCAGTGTGATTAACGGACAGAAAAGAGAAAAATAAAGGAGAAAGAATGAGAAAGAGAAAAAGAAAAGGAAAGAGAAAGAATATGAGAGAATGAGCGAGGGTGCGCGAGAGGGCGTAACGAACTCTCTGAATAAAAGATGGTTGTTTCATTCGAACACTGAAAATTCGGCTATTTTTCTGCATTGTAATGTAGCTAGGTATCAATACAAAAGTGATAAATCGTGAGAAAACGACAGCTTGGAAAGAAGTGTGTAGATGACATAGAGAGACTTCTGTGAAACGTTGGGGAAAAATTGCATGGAAATAATGATGACCTCTACAATATGGAAGAATTAGTTAACAGATGTCCTGATGACTGTATAGATTAAAGCAGATAGTTGGAAGGTTTGGTAAAGAGAGGAGTATGCAGGATTAGAGTGAACGGTATATGTAAATGTGGGGAAAAGTGGTTAGCCGACCACCGATGGCTGGTCGACAATAATGAATGTTTTAGAGGAAAGACGAGTACATCCCCATCCTCCTCCTCCCTTTTCTCTGTTGCCAGTCATCTCCTTTTCTCTTCCGATGTAAAGGGTCTGCGGAGTGTGGGATACCACATGCTCGCATACCTCCCATTTGATCGTTAGTGGTTCGCATGCCTGGCTTGCAGGACATGGCCCTCGAGTTGAATGTGCGGAAACTCTGAACGTAAGTGGCATCTAGTACGAACGCGTGCTACTTCTCCCAAAAGACTCTAATGCAACCCTATCGACGAGGCAACCGAGATCACTTCCGTATTTCTCGCTTACGCGAAACACGTCTACACCTTGACGGTGCTAACCACAGTTGCAAATTCAGGGAATATCCTCCTCCAATCCTCGTTCCAAATGTTTCCTAATTTATCTCTCAAGTTCGTGTTTAGATAAAAGTTCTTGATGATCAGTAGGGTGATTCTTATATGCGAGTATTGATTTCATAGCTTCCCCCCTATTCGAGTTTTGTGGGATAATGGAAGATAAAAATACCACCCAGGTTTGGGGGTTGCATTTTCCCCTAACTTTTCCTGTATGTTTTCTCATAATTTTTACATGGGAAAAATTGATCGAAAGCTTCGTTTTTAGTAAACTGTGGGTTATCATTCAACATAACTAATGTGACTGTCATGTTAAATTAGCTTTATGGGGTCGAACTTTCTGTATATAGATTCATTTTGCACTACTTTGTCAAATTCAGGTGTTTCATAATATAACATAATTTGATGAAGCTCGATAGGAAGAGGAATAATGCATTTAATTGGATTATGTCCTGACGAAAAGACCAAAGAAAATGCAATATTTTTATAATGACATCCGGCATAGCCTACATTGGCGCCAGGAATTAGTGTGTCATTAATAAGAAGGGCATAACTACGTTTATTCCAAGCGTAACAAATGAAAGGAAGAACGCTTCAGTGACCATGTAGAAAAAAATAAACGTCGTGCTCAGTAAGGGGTAATTTCAATTTTTCAGAGACAAAAGACTACCGTTTGTTGTTGAGGTTGATACCTTCTTCAGAAAAAAGAAAATATTTAAGAAATATATAAAACATATTATATAAACAACTTTAGATTTTTAAATTTATCAAACAGTTTATTAATGAATTGTTTCTTTTCTGTTTCAGGTAAGTGTCGTACATGGTTCTGGTCTAATTCATCTTCTCTAGGTCAACATGGTGAGATAAGATAAATAAGATTCGAGAGTTTAACACAGAGATCTCATCATAAATCATCAGAAATCATCTTAATGGAAATTGTTGCTCCACATTAAATGTACAATATATAAAATTGTATCAATAGTTTATGTCTGCTCCTCGGTTGAGAAAAAAGAGGCCAAGCTTATCGTAGGACTCGAATGCCTGGAGGCGGTCAACCACGCGTGCAAGATCGTCGGAGATTGCGGAATAAAGTTGGCTTGCTCCTGGAGCGTAGCTGGTGCGGTCTGGAGAATGCGAAAAATTCATGGAATCGAAGGTCCTCTGAGATCGTCCAGAGTCAGAGATACACGGTGCAGGGTCGAGTGCAGAATCCTGGGTGACAATGGTGGTTTTCTCTCTTTCGTACGTAGAATCGCGTAATCCCATGTATTTTCGCGAAACTTACACATGTGCATTTATTCAAGCACTTCCATTTTTCACGGGGCGAGGTCGAAACGTCCAAACGCAGGTATCGATACGTATATCGATCCCGAGGGCTCCGAACCGTGTGAACCTTGCCCACTCGTTGAACCTTCGTCTTACCTCTTCTTCCTCACCTAAGAGAAATCAAGTACCATCGTAAAGTATCGACTCGAGACTGGTCCGCGAACCGAATGGATTTCGAGGGTTCCTCGTAAAAACGTCCTTGGGAAATCGCTCGTATCGAATTACGCGCACTGAGTAACGTCTTTCGCGCTTTCTCCCTCTATTTATTTCCTTTTTCCAAAGATTTTTAACAACGTCCCTTGTCCAATGGATACAGGATCCGATTTCGAGAAGGTACTTAATTTCTTCAGTAAAAACGTTCGTTACTCGCAAAACGGAAAGAAGACGTTACCGGGAAATCGTTCCCGTCAGTCCTGTACATACACATAAATTATCCTGATTTACGCATTCGCTTCTGCAAAATTAACGACGGACGATACATATCAAGCAGCCTTACAGGAAGAAGAGCAGTTTCTGTTGAGAAAAATCTGATTTTAAGTTCTTTTATATTCAAAGATCCTTTGGTTGATTTGAAATTATTGATTGCTTTAAATAGCATCTCGCTCCAAACATCTCAATTGAATTATTCATATGCTTCTTTTACTTCTACATATCATTATTGCTTGTTCTTGTATCACGGTCTTCTATAATATCTCCAGGCCCTTTAAATCAATCAGGAAACTTGAGTTGATTCCACTTCCGACCAATGTGTTCGGACTTGACTTTCGGATTTACCTGTGCTCATGCAATATCCGTTCCGTGACTGCGAAATACAAATATCTTTAGACCGGTGGGTTCATATACCTCGATATGGATTTACGTCCGATAATGCGATCGAACCCCACCGCTCCCTGCAGATTTCTGCACTGCCAGCATCAAGAATACGTCTGAATTATTATTACATGAACGATGTCAACACGTAACGGATTAAATTAGCCATTCAATGCTATCAAGTCCAACTGGACAATATACACTTAGGAAATTACGCAACCCAGTCTGTTAATCATATAATTGTTTAGATATTCCTGATAAAATTATACGAGGTTCATTGTTCGGGGGTCATTTATTTGAGATTATATGCTATAGAAGTAATACCTAATAGGGAATTTTGTAAGGATAGAAAATAGGTGTCCTGGTACCTATTCAAAAATTCGATCCCCGGAAAAATAAAAATGATGTCATGTGAAATTTGGAGAATATTCATGCGCCCCAATTTTATCTTCCATGTAAAAACAATCGTTTCAAGCATTCACGAACTCTGCTTTCGGCACAAAGAGTTTTCTTCCACTCTGAAAATTCTCTCTGGAGCTACTTTCGCTTGAAATAGCTCGTTTTCTCTACTCTTGAACCCTCTTTCCCATCTCTAAAGTGACGCTCGAGTTGATTTCCGCTTTACTATTGCAGTCGTTAACGTCCAAGGATCAGGACCTTCGGCACTAGGTACAACCTTTAGATAGGTTCTCTTCGAAAATTCTGTCTTTGACAAAGTACGGTATATAACTCAAGTCAAAACAACTTTCGTATTACTCGATTTCCTCAGAAGGTAAACTCCTTTTGTTCCCAAGAATACTTGATGCAAAATTCTGAATATTGTCGTCTAAACGTCATCTCAACAAGACCAAAGGACAATTCTTCATTCTTGTCCTTTACTATTTAATTACAAATGATGAATCTGCTCTGGGACATTATTCTGACTTTTATCTGTTTCTAAAGTTACGTTTTCTTCTTTTTTACCTGACTGAAGCAACTCGCTTTCAGAGAAATAGATTTCCGGCTTTTCCAGTCTTGTGGGTACCACATAATTCTTCGATATCGCGTTAAGGATTTCCCCTCTACGATACACCAGTTTTCTCGATTGGTCTCACTTTTTACGTCTGTGATCCGAGAAAGGTCGGAATGGACGAGTGAAATGATTCCACGATTGGTGCGACGGGTTTGATCCCCTTTAGCTCAACCCTGATCCGAAAATCGGGTGACATCGATCTCTTTGGTGAGCAACCCGACTTTCTTGCGGTCCGTACCACTTCGCCTTGCCAGCTTCCCAGTCACTAGTCGAGTGCAGACCTCTTTGTCTTATCCGATCCCCACGGTAAGCGAATAAAAGGCCGCTGTCTAAAGGGAAAAAGGTGAGGGAGTGCTTTAGCTTTGCGATTTATTGATTTAGGTTCTTCATCTATGCGACACGAGTCTAAGAAGGGGGTGTCGCAAACTTCTTACGTAAGTATAAAGAGGACTCGGCTGGTAAAAAAATCAGAGAAAAAATCATTTCCCGAACATGAGCAAAAGAGAGAGACCCTTTTGGACTCTTTTAAAATCCCAAGACGAAATTCTTTCCAAGTGGAGAGAGCTAGAATGTAAAGGACTGACTTTCCTGACTTACGAGAATCGACACAAGTGGAGAACAAGAAGTGACAAAAACCAGCGACTGCACTCTACGAACTCTTGACTTCTTGTTAAAAACATTTTTTTCCTTTTCATGTCAAGTAACTTTTGAAGAATAAAATTGAGCTTGGCGAGAAACATTTGGAAGTATTAAAAAATATTCCCGTTCCAGAAAAGATTTTCCTATAAATAAAAGCAAGTTTTGTATACTTTTGCAAATTCTTTGCTTTTGAGTATGCAAAGTCTCAGAAATGTTTCTTCTTTAAAAGCGTTGGTCTCCACAATGCATCGTATCGTATACGATACGTCGATCGTATAAGGACATCGGGAAGACAATCGAGACTGGATTTTGCCGGACGATCCGAGTGACGTAAGACGACTCGTACCATTCGCAGTCTCGCCGCGTCTTTCGTCTTCGATCAACGAACAAAAGAACTGTTTTTTTATTACCCATCCTACAACGCTTTCATCGACATTCATAATTAGGGCCTATATTCATCGCCGATGAACCCACCCCTCACATCGATGGATGCCAACGATATTTCACGGTTAAAGTCTCTTTTCATCCCTCAAGACACACCATATACTACCGGCCTGTTAAAATGAGCGGCCGATTTCAAAGGGTACTGTGAGAAGTAGTCGGGCCCGAGGATATAATAACTATAATGATTTCGTTATTAGTCAACATTTCGTGATTAAACGCTCTCCTTCATCCTTTCTCGCGTATATCGTTTTGCTTCGATGTGCCAGTTCAATTTTCTCGAGAGTCTAGCTGAATTTTTACCGTTTTACAACAAATGCACCCATCTTAGCCAATTTCATCGCATTAAAGTCGACTGCACGTGCCTTATGACGCGGCTCACCTACCATCCAAGAATTCTCTAATACCCGCAGCGAAATGGAGACGGAAGGGTTAAAGGTCGATTACCATATCCGAGTATGAAACGTGCGATTGAAAATCGCGATTTCATACGACTCGCTCTCTGCACCGTGTATGGAAGTCTCTTGGGAAAACATCAGAAAGAGAAGACGGTAACTATGTAACTTCTACTATGGAACTAGTCTGTCGCGATATGTTATTTTCCTGTAAGACTGTTTTCAAAGTTTCTACTAATGTGAAAATATGACCAACTCCAAGAAGCAAATGGTTCGAGCTGAAACTATTTTTTATCGTCCAAGGGAAGTCGTTTTCGCGCCTCGACAAATTGCGCCAATTAATTCGCCTCCGAGGACAATGAATCATTGGAGTCTTTATTAATCTCGACTTGTTTTAATTAAGATGACTGACCTTCGATGCACAAGCGGCTGCCTCTTGCTCTTCGCAAGCTTGTGGATAAAAAAGAATACAGTTATTCTCTTATTATTATAAATGGCTTTAATCTTGTTACCGGTTGTTTCACTTAGTTCGGCATTTTTAGAATTTCTTGGTAATTATTTGAAAGCTATCGTAATTAATGAGTGACAGAAAGAGTACGGAATATAGAAAAACATTTTTACAATTTCAATTTCTTTCTTTAAATAGCAATTGATTGTTCTACTGTTAAATTAGATATATGTACCATGGATAAATTATATACTCTACATCGAAAGCTTTTATGGCGTGTCTGAGAGGGAGTGTGATAAAAATATTTGAAAATATATTTTTCTGATATAGATATTGCTTAAAATTGTCGCGAACGGTGAAAGCTGTCATTGAAAAATATGTTCATTTTCTGTAAAGTGATTTAGTGAGGCGTTAGAGAGTGATTGAAAAAAACTGTCGTATTCTCAGGGATGAGAGGGTCCAGAGCGTAAGAAGTGAAAATAGGAGTCCCCTGATATTAATGGGACGTATTTTAGTCGAATGATAAATCGCTTGGGTACTTCAAGTTGATTTTATTTATATCATTTATACCTACGTCTGTCCGCGCTTTGATATATGCCGCAAGTCGTTCATTTCTTCGGGAACATTAAGTTACGACCACAAGGTATATCGTTCATTTTTTATCCTCCGTTTTCTACTCTCATCGTGTCTCCGCTCTTCTCTCTTCCTCGACCTCCGTCTTCGTTGCCGGAAACCAGCAATCGCGATACGCACAGGGACGCACTTGCGAGAAGCGCATTGCTTCAAGAGGAAAGTAAATTTAATATTCAATCAGAATAAAAGATACCTCATGAATAAAAAATTTCTCTTCATAGAATCGGAGTCTTATCGACAGAAAACCCACTCAACCATTTTTATGACATTTATGATTGAGACATTGTCTGGAATTCATATTTTCTCGTTTTCTTTTTTAAATTCCCAGCCGACAAAAGTGGATGTAAGCAAATACGAAATGCACAATCTAAACCATATGTTTTGCACTATATCGCCAAGAGATGAGCATAAAGCACTCTTTATCATCCTTTCAATTTTTTCGATCCGAATGCACATATACCATAATTTTTTAAAAGTTAACTCTTTTTGCTGGTGAAAAATAATCTTGATACAAATCTCACTGAGCTGTCGTTTTCTGAATCGTATCATCACCTCAGATAAATGCTCTATCTATCAACACCGCCCCATCAGCGAGCCTTCTTCCAGTTTCAGAAATGCGTCGTTTTGGTGGCTGCAAGGTAGACTTTCATTCTTTATTATGCCAGTAACGCGTTTCCTCACGAGAATTATAGCTTCGGATACCTGTTCCTTGAGTGAGGAAGAAAAGGAAGAAGGGGGAACGTATATAATGCGCCCACTTGCGGTCTGGACCGCCGAAGGCTGCTGTATTCAATTATGCAGTGAATTTCACCTCCTTGGTATATGCCTGTTCCATTTTGCTTCTGTTGTTCGAGCAGCATTGCTCTAATACGGGTAATATGCAGATATCTGTGGTTTGCCACCTTTCGGCATCGGAAATCGAAAATTAGTAAACGAAGAGAGCTTGCAGATGTAAGCTTCCAAGCCTAAATTAAAAATTCTCATTAAGAAGAAGCGCGCAACCGAAAATACAAGACAGTAATCGATATCGAGCGAAAATTATTCATGTCCGAGTGTCCAGCCAACATCCTCTCACTGGGATGTTAAAGGGCATTTCAAACCAACCCATTCTACTATCCGAGTTACCTATTTTGCGAATGAATCGCTCGACCGCTCGTTCTGTGGAGACCCTTTGATACCAATACCTATAATAGTTTAACTATCCTCGGGCTACGAGCCTGACGAATCACTTTGGATGCTTCGTTTCTCGCGAAACTCGATCAGGAAGATAATTAGCAAAGCAGTTACCATTCCAAGTTTAGATCCAAAATTTTACATTACATCATCTTTAACTTTTGATGCTTTCATCATCCAATAATCTCTGTTAGCTCACTCGATTATATACCTTTGAATTATCTGCCTTTCAATCGCAGATGATGTTTTCTTTTTTTATATCTTCGTTCCTAAGGTTGAAAACATTTCTGCAAATACTTAAACTTCCACTGAAAGACACCTAGAATTTTCAAGTTTAATGGTAATGTCAAAAGCTATGGTTGGAACAATTTCACATCTCAGTAAAGTAGAAACTTAGGTCACGGAAATCGAAGCTCGACAGGAGTGTGCTGCGGTTCCCGGTTATTATAACACGTCAATGGCACGTCTCTTGAGGCGCTTATGTGGGAGGAAATTGAGCGACCACTTGAAAACTTAACTCCGATAATTCAAGCAAGTACAGGTAGTAGGAAGCAACGTAGGATGTTGCTAGGACAGAAAGTAGACGAAGGTAGACTGTAGAGGAATAGTAGTTGTCTTCGTTATCATCAGTATATATATATCTTCAACCCTTATACATCAGTCATCAGAATCAAACTCGTGGCAGTCTCACACGATATCCACCACCTTGAAAGTGCCTCTACCTAATGGAATCCAAATACATTTTTTATCGTGATCACATCCCATTCTACTCGACACAAATACGATCTTGTCGGATCCTGATAAAATATTCCATGAAAAATGAGTCACACCCTTGTTTATTGCTATAATGGAACGTAAATAATAGATTTTATCATTCGCTTTCATGAAAATATCGATATAAATGAAGTAATGTACTTTCCTTCATTTATATGAAGGAAGGTACATTACAAGAAAGGTAGCAAATATACCCAGAAGGAAATTTACAACTGACTCCGTTCTTCACCAGTACTGGCATGGCGTAGTTGCACCAGATGTACGCCAACTCCCAACCGAGTTACCTTTTGTACTAATAATAATTTCAGGACTGGCCTGAAATTTCCACCTGGGTATATTGAAATCTTACGTAATAAACTCAATCTCTGTTATGAACAATGAGGAAGTTGACTTGGTCGTTACGTGGTTAAAGGGGTAACTGTATTCAGTGACATTGCTGATGCGGAGAAACTGTACTTTACCTCGGGGTAATGAGGTAACCATGTAATGAGCGAGCGTCTAGGTTTGGTTTATTCGAAGATCCTTATCTACCCTTGTCAAGGTCTTACCTGTCAAAGTGTTGAACTCTTCTCAAGAGAAAGAAGGAGAAATCTTGAAACAGAACTTACCCCCGTCAAGTCGCTTGTCTGCAAGCCAGAAAGAGCTTTAATTGAAACTGGATCTCAATATACTATAGTTCCACATTATATAAGATACACATTATGCTAGAAAATTAATTATAATCCCATTACTTTATCCAGAATGAACATTAGAATGAATATTGTTGGATCTAATGCTCAGCTGGTTAGAGATTTCTGGAATTTATAAAACAACTCTTGGATGTTGAATTATATTATATAATAAGAAATATAAGAAGAAAGTCAAGAACTCTTTAGAATGAATACTGTATTTGTGTCTCGATTTCGGGACGTTTTTCCTCCTTACGATGTCGTAACTGGAAAAGTTTCTTCGTTCAACAGATCACCCAACTCGATCCCGTTGCCATCCATGTAAACGCTGGCCATATCGGATTGGATGGTGTTCGTGCGTGTATACGACAATAAAGGTCCGTTAAGGCTCTCGTCGGGAGTCTGTTTGTGCCACTGGAAAACAGCACTTTCCAACTAAAATAGCACTTGACATCTGCCTCGAAGCGAGGCTCTCGAGCAGTGAATCTTTCGATTTCAGATGTGGTTTTAAGATCCTTAGGATCGAGGCAGGAGAAGGTGGAATAAGAGGGTGTGTTGGAGGCTCGATTGCACGAAGAAGACTTCTTGCGGAGGCGGATCGTTCGTGTAAAGGAGGAATTTTTACTCGTACAAAACACCTAGGTTTATAGTTTACTCACAGAAACCGTTGCGTTGCCACCGACCATCTGAATATTTTAAAGCTCACTGCTCCACGAAACAACGGGGTTAAGAGAAAGAACATTGTTGCCTGTAGACTTTGCTATTACTTTACAGTCAAACTGCAGGATTTATTCAGAATGGAAAATTCAAAATCAGGGAAATTATTCGAAAACCCATTTCTAATCAACGAATTATTACTTAGTTACTCAGAGTTACTACAGCCAGTATCATAATTTTCAACGTTCATATACTATTAACTTAATTGCTCTGCTAAAATTATGGTGACTCTCTAATGAATGTTCCACCGGCTAATCACCTTCGTTGATTTGTTCGACTCAAATATGAACAAATATCATTTTAATGGTTTTCTGCAATTGGAAGCTCTTAAATCATAGAAGAATATAGAATTAATTAAAGTGATGACTATCGAGCAATAATCTAAAAGTGGAAATGAATATATTTAGATGCAGTTGGCTTTTATGGTAGGAAATGTCCTCGATAATAGTTTAGTGCACATGCACGCAATTCCTCTAAATAGGGTGGGCTATATTCCACTGGGTTAATGTCTGGCAGTATCCACTCGAATGATCCATCGGCGATCAGAGATGCATGATTCTAGGCGAGTAGTCTGGTAGGGTTGATAAAGGGGAATTCGACCTGTAAATCGGTATCATGATACAGTGAAACTTGGTGTAGTTACGAGAGCAATCGTGATACTGTTGGATTCTGATGTGCTTGTGTATGAATAATATACAGCGTTATATCTGCAGTTATCGGCTACAGTATTAACTTCATTATAGAAATATCTTCAATTCAAAATAATCCAGCTTTCAGACATTCAGCAAAAAGTAAATTTACTTTTGATATTTTTTAGTGTTTCATTTCTATTTAAAGTGAATTCAACTCTCTAAATCTGAATCAGTGAAAAGTCACTGATAGACAGTGAAATCTCACTGATTGAAATAGCTAGAATCCGGTCACTGATAACCAGTGAAAATTTACTGATTCATTCAGTGAACAAAAGTCACTGATTGAATCAGTACAAAGGAATAATATGGACCGATAGTTGGCAGCACTTATAGATTGAAATTTGAACTTGATTTCAAAAAATAATAAGTATACTTTATTGAAATTTGTAAAATTTATATCGGTTCACTAATTAAATTAGTAAGAACTTGCTGATAATCAGTGACTAATTACTGAATTGATCAGTGAAAAGTCTCAAATCACTGATTCATCAGTGAAATACTTAATCACTAACTAAATCAGTGAAATTTTCACAGATTCAAATTTTCCTACAACCTTAAGGTTGTTTAACCGAAACTAGACTCTTTATGATTTTTCATTTTGGTCACATGTCAGGGATGTCGAAAATGTTAGGGACATGCAAATAGTTGTAGGGGAAACTAGAAATTAACATAGATTTTACAGTTTATTTAACATATTTTAGAAATTTTCATTTTAGTGATTTTAAATTTCAAAAGATTTAAAGTCAGGGAAATGAAAAACTGGAATCTTGTGACCACCCTGTTCAATTTGTAATATTTTGTTCATCTTGAATTTGTTATTCTTTCTGTGTGTAAGTATATATATAAACTCAAAGTGTCCTGGTGTATGTGGAGAATCTCCGCATGCCGCCGTGTATGTTTGTAACTGAACCTCCAGCAGACACCGACAAGTTGACATGTGGCCAAATATTTAGGCGTAGCTGTAAGATATGTTTATGTTAGCATGCTCGGTTGGCCTAACATTGTATGTGTTTGTCTTTCTTTTTCAGGTAAGCCATCCGAGTCTCTTTATGGTCGAGCGAGTCTGGGAAATGCAGTACACCGGGACAAGGTGGCTAACAGTAAGTCGATCTCTCCAGTGGAGATTCTGAACGCGCGAGTTAATATTCATCGGGCCGAGGTTCGAGTCGAGGTCAAAATGGGCCCAGTGTCATTTTTTTGACGAGTGACAAATCTTTTGTTACGCTTATGCACAAGCGCCGGATGAAACTAATACCGTTAGAAATGAATTTACCGATCTGAATTTACTTCCAGTTAGAGATTTCCTAACATCTTTATTCGTTTGCTTTGTTAGTCTATCGATTCTCGCATCTCATTTTTCATTCCTTTTTTTGACTCATCACATTGTTCGACTCAACTTTGACCGATGATTTATTTCCATTCATTTCTTTCTTGGGTTCAAGATTTTCTTTAAGAGAAAATCCTGGACCTAAGAATTCGAGGGAGACATAAATTGTAAAATGAGAAATTGATAAATTCTGTCGATAGCAGAATTTATCAATTTCTCATAAAAATCTTTTACATTAATATTACGTTTTATTTAATTATTTTTTTTACAGGACGAATCGTTTTATACTTTCGTGTATTTGCTTGTTTTCCTTATCTTAACTTATTCCTTATCATTTATCATTTGACATTGACTAAGTTGACTTAAGTTGATTTAATTTTCACAACAAAGTACTTGACTAACTTGTCATGCGAGTTATATGCAGGATGTACGATGGACAGATTAGGGCACTCCACTATTTATGCGGGTGTACGCATTTATAGAACTACCAGTCTTTTAGTTCCTCAGATCTTAGTGTATGTTTATTTTAAAGAATCTAAACATGTATACATGCTTATACATTTCTTCTGACAAAAGTCAAATAGAAGAAATAGACAACAGAAAAAAAGCAGAAGTGCGCTTTTCTGCCATGAGTTCAAACATTTAACTTAAATGACTAATACATAAATATTCTTCTCACGCCACAGAAGCCCGCGTGCCTCTATTTCCCATTCTTTTTAAGCATACTGTTCAATGCATTAAATTACCATTTAGTCTCTATTCAATAAACTTTTGTTCGTGAGCGGCATAATAGTAACACATTTTAGTATAAAGATCAACACATCCGAAATAAGAATATTTAAATTGAAATAAAGAAGACATAACTGGGTGACGTTTTGACCGGGAAACCAGGAAATGACCGGGAATTTAATTAAAAAACCGAGAGTTTAATTCTGGTCGTATTAAAACTCAGGTTTTCATTCTTTTAATGATTATCAGTAATTAATTAATATAAATATTTTGTAAATATAAATGTTACCGGGAAAATTAAAAAAAAAACTGACCAGGAAAAACCACCGTGATTAAATACGCAAAAACAAATAAATTTTGGATAAAATCGACGTGATATTCGATTTATTGAAGCTAATCTAAACGACTTTGGTGGCTTTTTAATTGCCCTCGTGTGTCTATAGTATGTATTAAAATAAAATGTTTCTCCCTGTACTTAAACTAATAGAAAAGGAACGAGTAGTCATTCGTAAGAAAAGTTCGGGACAGGTGAAACTTTTAAGGGTTGAGGAGGATCGTTCAGGGTGAAAAGGTGGTGAGGAATACGAGGGCAAAGTAATTATTCACGTGCCTGGGAAAAAGAGTACAAAAATGTAGGAAACGGACGTAGCTTTAGGGAATAAAGCACGGGCGGTAGTTGGCGTCAGCGATGTCAGGAAGAGAAGAAGGAGGTGGGAGCTGGAACGAATGAGTAGGGCCATGAGGGAAACGAAGGAGCAGGAAAGTGGCGAGTGAAGAAAGAGGGTTGAAAGAGTGAAGGAAGCTGAAAAGAAAAAAAAAAAGAAAAAAAGAACCTCGCGGGACTCGTACCGCGGAAGACCCACTACCACTTGGGGAAGAGTCCTTCGGTCTTTTCGCGCAAAATTTACTGCGTTAAACGGTCGCCTACAGTCGCGTACTACCGAGAATATACGCGACTTTGCCCACCTATTTCCAAATCGTACTTACTTTTACTCTATTTTCTCCATTCTTTCTGTTTCTACTCGGAATCATTCAGAAAAAAATGTTCAGCTTCGTATCATGCAGAAATAAACTAAAGGAATGAACATTACTTATTTTTTTCAAAAAATAAAGTTTCTTATAGATTCTGTGCTAGTTTTATAAAATTTGAATAAGTCTCCTCTGAATCTGTTTCTAAATTGAAACTGTTATCATACACACATATTTCGCACAACTTATTATCTAATCCCGAGCATAAAAATATGCTTCTAAAAATAAAGTTCTCTTCATTCTACGCGTTTTATATCAACTCTCTTTTTTATATTTTTTTTACATGTTCTGCATATCTTTTGCTCTTTTCATCTCATTTACTATGCATAATACGTCGGCAAATGAGTTTCCGTGCGTTTCTGGACTTTGTGGATATTTAAAATGATCGCGCTGAGCCATCAGGGTATAATACGAAAACTGTCCACAGCTCTCGTGGTCACGAGTGTAATTAAAATAATGATTAGACAATTTCATTAACGAGGAAATTTTTATTTTATAAACAAAATTATATAATTTTTCTCTTTTCACGTAATATTGAAACCTATTAATTAAGTTTATCTTGAAATTTAAAATAATATTCGGGGTAAGATAAATTTGATGATGATGAGATTTGTTCTGGATGGTGTAGCGTTCATCCGGGTGATCCTTATAGAGGAAGATGAGTCCTGGGCTCTGGGGCATTTGGCGAGTGAGATTAAACTCGTTTCTCCTGGGCAAAAGCGACGCCAGTGATACGTACGAGTTTACGCGGAAATCGCGTTAATTCCATGGCAACGAAGCATTGGTACGCGGCCGGCTGGTCACCCTCAGGCTAGACGGAGGACCAAACGTGGGAGGACGAAATAAATCGCGTGAATTTTCGACGCGTGTACCCTGCCTCCGGCCGTCGCACGTGCGTAGGCAAATATTTGAAATTCGTCCGGTGTTCGCGACCAAGCGAGACCAAATACGCGGTCGCAATTCAGGAACAGCAACCAGACCCCGGAAAGCTGGGAAAAAGGAAATGCGACATCGGCACACGCACCAAAAGCACAGTTTATCCCTTTCACGTCACAAACCCTTTTTATTAAACGCTTTCGTTCGCAGAAAGCCTTTTAATTTATTCGTCTCTCATTTTTTATGGCTTAACGTGCTACATTTTTAAATAACTTTTTTCACTTTCCTTTTAGAAATTTACCCAATTTTCGACTCCTAATCTTCAATGTTGAAGATTGGGAAGAAACTGACTCTTCCTTTGACAATGGAAGAACTTTTTAAAGAAACTTTTCACGAGACTGTTTAAATCATTCGAAGGAATACGAAACCAGTTAAACTACCCATCGCTTCCATTCATGGGAAAATATCATAAATGCAGAAGAAGAACTCTCTGAACTTCTTATTTCCTATTTATCAATATTAACGAACAGAATGCGTTCTCGATTGGTGATAGGAAATGTTATTCAATTGCCTTTGGTTGTTTACTTTTTCTTGACACAGGTTTACAGCAGAAGAGTGTTTTCCAAGTATTGGGACTATTTTTCTTGAAAAGTGGAGGTGTGAGGAGGTTCTTTTTGTCCTCGAAGCATGGTTCGTGGCACTTGCGACCGCGCGTTCGAACTTTCCCGATGGCGATGTACTTCTCTGCCTCAACCCCTTTTCTTCGTTTCGTTCGTTCGCAAACATCAGGGTTGCCACCCACGTCTACTGCTGGAATGCGCCGGAATTCCGCGGCGGCTGCGAGCGTCGAGATAAATTTTATTTAACTCCTGTATTCGACGCGAGTGAGCACTGTCTATGAACTACCCCAGTATCATTGCTTTCCTTTTTTATATTCTCAATTAAAACATCCCCTGCCTTTGAAACCGCGTTAATATCCCACCAATGCAACATTTACCAAACCTAAACAGTATGAATTGAAATTAATTAAAGTATGTTCCTAGCTAAGTGTATCTTCCCCTCTTTTGCTTTCTGTTTCAGTTTCTTCCTATCTTTCTCGTTCTTTCTCTTAACATGTCTGCTATGGTCGACCGGTGGCGTTAATGGTGCCGCAGATCCCCATCGTTTCTCATTCCTCGACCGACGAGGGATCGAGCAGTGTCATTTTCTTCTCGCGTATCTTTCTTCCTCGTTTTTTCCTTTCGGAGGTAAACGACAGCCGTTATTAATGGTCGTATAACTAAACTAACGGCGGTCTACGTCGAGCGCAATGAAATACCCGTTTTCGAGTCTTTGCCTCGGACGTCTCGCGACGTGCATTATTTTCCCTTTCCCGCACTGTAATCGAAGACCAGACCTATTCTTCATCAAAAGTCTAATTAAAGACGCACTATTAATAAACTTGCATACATAGCTGTCGGTTTTCCATACCAGACTCTGACTGTTTTTCCCGACATTACAATTCAAAATACAATTTGTTCCCTATATGTTTGAATGAATTGAAAAACATTTATATCTCCCATATTTTTCCTATCTTTCGGATTGAGGGTGGGAAAAGCACTTCATAAAAATCGTGGTTAGAAATGGTTAGAAACATAGCACAATTCCCACGAGGGTCTTAAAAAATCAGCACTTTGTCTCCCCTTCGGGTTTAGCCCTTCCGCAAAGAATAAATCGTCGGGTATTGAGGCAATTTCCAAAAATAGAAGTGGACCGCAGATTGGGGAATGTAAAAAAAAGCGGGAAGGTAGCAATAGCTCCCAGTACGATTGTAGAAACGATAATCGGTTCTCAAGATATGCATAAACGCTCCTGCTCCTTGCAGCCTCCAAACCGTGTACCCTCTATCTCCTGACGATCTCTTCCGAGATGCAAAAACAATTCGAGAAATAACATCCACTGCGATCTTAGGGTGGAGCACACGGGGTAAACTTAATCTCGCAAGCGCCGTGTTCACCGCACCTTCGAATAGGATTTACTTCTGGAAAGAAACGAACTACATCGATCCTCTCTAACTTTCCGTGCAAACGTCTACTAGCGACGAAAGTTTGGCGAGCTTAAAATTCATGTATACGCCTAGAAAAAAACGTTATTTGAATATTAAAGTTACAGCACGTTTTAGTACGGCAATTTACTTCACCTCAGATGCATCTTTATGTTCAGAAAAGGGGATGGTTCCAGGAATTCTATTTTGAATTTCTTATAAAGATAAAAAACATTGTATATTGGACAGGAAAAACCAGAGCATGCCATGGAAATATTAACATATATATTAATATAATAACAAAAAAAATAATTTAGAGCTCTTACCTATTTTTATATTTTCCTTGAGTCGGTAAATATTTTCAGAGCCATTTTCTGTATTGATCAGCATTTTAACTAGATTGTTTGCTACATTTCGTCAGTAGAACGAAGTAAATTTTCGTGGGAGAGATGAGAGAGAAACTCGAGAAAATACCGCGTTAAGTGTGCAGAGAAAATTGAGTATCTGCCTTCGCTTGTTGAGAGTAAAAAGCAGCACTGAAACGAAAGTTCATCTTTGTTAGTCGAAAGAGGGGTAGATCATAAGCATGTTTAAAGCACGCTCGTTTCTTAAACTGCAAGAGTTTGCTGCAGCACCGTTGACTCCTCACATGGGCCGTTTCAACGAGAAGCTAACTAGGTATCATAAAACTTTGTAAACAGTGCGAAATTCACGCAGATCTCAACCGAAACGAGAGAAATAACGAATAAACTCTACCATTCAAAATAAAAACTATCTAAAGTAGCCTGAAATTTTTTTTATGAAATTATGTGCATATACCAATATACCACTTGATGTACAACAAGCTTTCGACCTTGAGTTATGACCATAATCTCTAGAAGAGAACTCGTTTATGAATCTAAAAATATTTGTCGCCAGGAACTGGTTTCCGTTACCTTGAAACAACTTTCGTGAATAGATAACAAAAAGTGCAATTGTCATAAAATTATATAAAAGACGTTGATTGCCTTTGGTGTGTGTATCTAATTTGAAGAAGATGTCAAAATATACAAACATTTACTGGATAATTTCGTGGGTACTTCGGTGGATAATTTTTCAGCAAAGTTTCTTACGCGAACGTCTCCAGTAGAATTCCAACGCGTATTATATTCATAGAGAAGTTGGCATAATACAAATTATCTGCATCCATTATACGAACTGCATAAACCAATACCAAGGCATTTTCGAAATACCGAATGCACAGTATGTGAAATTTATTTATGACGATGCTGGCAACAAGCACAGGGGGATCGCGATGAATCGCAGTTATTACAATACCCATTTAGGTATAAACGCGATATTACATTGCTGATGGAGCTTGGAAAGACAAGCAGGTATTCCTAAGATAATAACTCGTCCAAGAGGATAACTATAGGCGCCAGCTGCAACCCATGAATGTCATTCGTTTGTCTCTCATGCCCTCTAATGGCCTTCACAGATAAGGGCTCTGGCCCACCAAAATGCTTGAAATGTCGTTTCACCTATCTTCCAACTGACTCACACATTTACACTCCATAAAACGTTGCAAACGACATCAGTAACATTAACAGTGATAGGTTTTGTGGTCTTATTCATAGATACAAAACAAGAATTTCAATCTTGGTCCATTTGGATCTAAATAGTCAAGCAAAAAGAAAAATTAGTTGAAGTTTGATTTAAAGTTTTATTCTGTCATTAATTAGGATGTCCTCTCAATCCTTAATTTCGACTAACGAGGCAATGCCAATCTTCTGGCTCGAGTACGGCAAAACGATCGGAAATCCGATGAAGCGGATGCTGCACTTGACCGAAACTATCCGTTGGCCACGTTTCTCTCCCCAGCGTTAATCCGACTTTGTTACACATCGGAACGAGTCACGTGTAAATGGGGGATCGATGGATTCCACTCGGAAGGATTTGGACAATTTTCACTGCCGACACGGTCATTCATGTCGACTGAGCTGGGACTCGATACTATGGACCCACGAGGTCTATATTGTAGTTAATCTATGTTCCGATTGTATCTGTTCATTGGGTTACGAAGTACCCGGCCACGGGGCCCCGGACATTAACTGCCGTTGTTACTGCCTGCAATGATCGCAGATACCGCCGGTTTCATCGTATTCGCCATGCGTCGTGTGTGTTTGCATGGGAGCATGTACTCTGATCGATAGAACGAAATAGAGTACCAACCTGGGACGAAGATCACGACGCTGGACGTACAAGTCCATAGAGAAATGCCCCTGGCATCAACATTACCGATTCCGATTCCATTCTACTTCCCAGGCCTCACGTTCTCAACCCCATTTCCACAATTTTGGCAGTCGATTTGAAGACGTTGCACAAGACAAGTTATGAAGATGCATCTTATATATATAATATACATATAGAAGAAATGCCATTCCAAATTCACTCATCGAATCTACATTGTCGATAAGTCGTCTCTCACGTTGCCAAACTTGAGAAAAGAATCGTAAAACCAGTTTCTGCTGTTTAGTTCATTGGGGAAACAGTTTGCAATATGATATGTAATCTACACGTTCTAAACTGCAGAGGATGCGTTGTTATTTATTTTGCCCTGGTGTGTTAAATTGCAATCTGATGGGATTTCTGAAGTCTGCTATTAAGATATAAGAAGTTGGAGAGATCAAATTCTGTAAGTAGCTTGCGACTCGATTACTCGGTTCCCATCGTCGAATGCGTGGGGATCATAGAAGATAGTCGAAGGCGAGATGGGGTGCAGGGAGAGGGACGAATGACTAGCGCAATTAAAGTCGAGGAATCTTTAGAGAGATAAGAGGAGCTTGGCCGACCAGTCGAATGGGAGAGAGGCTCGCAGGACTCGCTCTCTCTGGCTCCTGCTCTGACCATTCGTGAGCGACTGATAAAAAGTGTCGCGCAACGAACCACCATGGCGGACCTATAGTTAATTAATGATATTGCAATTACGTATACCTTCCTACCTACCGCTTGGCTCGCATTGATCGGGAGCCAATGCTAGTCGGAAAGAAGAAGAGCCTCTACTAAACCGCAAGAACGAACCTATCTTTGTTCCTCTTCCTTCCTCCTCCTTCCTCTCATTTCTTTATTCTCTTCTATCTCTATATTTAAACACGTTCATACAAGCGCGCCTTCGCCAGTTCCCCTGTTTGCTTTATCGCTGTCTCATTAATCGAAACACAGAAATACATTTAGGATACCGCTGTAAAAACAAAATAAAGTCAGGCATGTAGCCGTGGGCTGATATGTGCCGTGGTGGCCCTCAACAGTAAGCAGAACTGACCATCGCTCGCTTTGTAATCTTTGCAAACGATTACTTCAGGAATTTGAGAGTAATTAAAATAATGAGATGGCCAAGTAGAACTCGACTCTAGCTTGTCAATCGACTTCCGCTCTTGATAAGAAATTAAATACAACAGAGCTCTATCCTTAACATTAATTTCTTTCTTTCCTGTTTGGTAATTCAATTCATTATCATCACGAGACGTGAAACCTCCCCCCGTAGTTCAACTCGTATTAGTTCTGGGATTCTATTCTTCTATTAGGGACTCTGAGTTAGTTACTTTGCTACGAAGCTAACTTTGCTAATAAGCAAAAGGACATAAATAAGTATCAAAATCATGAATGCTTTATCTACAAATTTTAAAAAATTTCTTTTTTCAACAGTCTAATCTATTTTTGGTTTTCAACTGTTAACCGAGAGAAAGAATTGATTTTGATTGGAATTACTGAAGCTTGTATTTCGAACAAGGAACCCAGTTCTGAGTAATTAAATGATTAATTATCTCCGGTTGGCAATCAAGACAAAGAGATGAAAATGAAATTAGACTTTATCGATCTGTGCCAATTGTTTGGGTGCTATAGCAGAAAACGAGCAGCGGCTCTTCTATGCGTATATTTCACGCAGCATACACACCTATAAAATACTGCAAACTACGCATCGAGTTCAGAGATTGCAGACACGTATAGACTATCCTATAATGGCAGAAACTGAATTTGCATTCCCACCGACCAACCATACTGTTAATTCCACTGGGTCAGTTTCAGCGGAATATGTTCTTGCGCAGTCATTCTCAATAGATAAGGAACACGCAATTTTGTCTCAAAATATAATTCAAAAACCCTTAAATGTGTGAGGTTTAATTTTTTCAAATTAATTTTTAATTTTTTCAAATCGCATTACATAAAATTCAATTAAAACCTAGTTTGATATAAATAAACACCGCAATGTGTCGGAAAATATGTAGGTATTAGTAAATTTATCCACGCAAATATCGGACTTTCCTCTAATTAATACGAAATTAAATTTATATCCCAAAAGTTTGCTTCTGATTGAAACAGTAGGTAAAATTTAATCAATTTTAAATAATTGGATGTGAAACTAATTTTAGGATGATAGTGGGGGAAATTAATTGGCTTTTGTGCAAAGGAGAATATGAACGCAGGAGTGGAATTGTGGCTAATGTATAAAACAGGTCTTAATTCATATTAGACCTTTTTAGATATGCAAACCTGATTCAGGTGACTTTTTAATAATCAATGAACGAAAGGAGACCTTGGTTATATATATAATTGAGGTATAATTTTTCCCTTGGAAAAGCTTCACTTGATCCTTTTAAGTACCTCATTTTGCACAAGATGAATTATTTTCCTCAGAATTCAGTCAAAGTTAGACATTTCCTAAAATTTAATACTTTAATTAATTCAGGAGTTTTGAATGAAGTCCTTCATGAGACAATTGTGAAAGTTTGGGCTCTACTTAAGGAAAATCTGAGATAATTAGAAAAGGTCCCATCGTACTCCATCTTGGCGTGCATATTCATGCTTGGTAATCCCGAGACTATGTTCGGGACAGCGAGAAAGACGTGTAAGTCTTGCAAGACTGGAAATGTGGCGTTGTTAAGCGATCACGTTTTAATTTTGCAAAAATTCACTACCATTACGTCTTGGACGATTCCCTCGTGGGGTGGCAGAGAAGCGCGCATAATTCAAGAGACGACCGTTCCAAGCGCTGAAACGACTTCTAAAAAATGCAAGCGTCGTTCTCGGGCTTTGCACCCAAAGAGAGAGGACTCCACCTGCGAGTAGTCCCTCGCTTCTTTCTGTCGTAGTCGACCGCTAATTAAATCGCGAGCGGAAGCACCACACTTGTCTCGCGTGTCTCATTAAAAAAAAAAGTAAAAAAAAAAAATCCTTTTCCGACGGGACGCCTTTGACATAATTTTCCCTCTCAAAAATAAGTCTAGCCATGAAAATTTCAAGTGATTTATTCAATTACTGATCATTTTCGAACTTTACGCAATTTTTAAAAGATTAAAAAGAAAAAGAACCTTTGTAAAGAAGGTCCTTATCGATTGGCAAAAAAATTAGGATTGCTAATCGAATTTAAAATGTTTTGATTGAGTTTCAGTGTCGCTTAATATAAGAAATTTTACCGAAAAATAGGATTAATGTCGTAATCAATCATTTATTGAAAAAGCCCGGGAGAATCGTTTAGAGCGTGGAAGATTTAATTATATCATCCGGATCGATTAGACGTTAAGAAGCATTAAGGAGAGACGTCTGGCGATCTGAAGGACGTCCTCTAATTTTCCAAAACGTCAAAAGGGTGTGAATTATACATTATGCATAGAGATATTATACAAAGGCGTGTTTCTACCATGCACGCCTGCTATTACAGGCGTACCTATGCAAATGTGGAGGCACCCCTTACATTCGAATGTCTCAAATATAGAATTTCTGATAGGACTAACGAGATTTCCGCAACTTGTACTTTGCTAACTATTCCCTTATCATCGATTATTTTCAAATTACCGAATATTATATAAGATTTCAATATTATCAAGATTTTCATAGTGGGGAATTCATGTTTATTATATGATTTTCATAAAAAAATATGAATTCCCGTTGGATATTAAACATCCTTTGATATATGAACCTTGAAAATATTTCTAAGTGGGAAACCTTTCATGGAAATAACCACAGTTGAAAAATCGATGCGTGAGGAAACGGTGTGAAAAGAGATTCAGGATTGCGAGTGAAAAGACGGAAAGAATGATTTGAAAAAGTAAGAAAGTCGTTTAAAGCTTAAAAAGTGAGACTCCTTTTTATCCACCGGTACGTGGCAGGAATTTAAAACTCAACTGCTTATCTCAACTTCAGGACAGCCTGGCTGTAAAATCTCAATCTCGGCGTTGATCGTAAACTCGTTTTCGACATAAAGCTTTATGTTGATGTTTTGATAGAATATATATCTCTACTTTGTGGGACATATTCTGTATCCTATGTTAGTAATGAGACATCGAAATGAAACATCCATATTTTAGAAGATCGATACATCGACAGATGTAACATATGGATGTTTTTGATGTTATCGATGTCAATGTCATAATCAATATCCTATAGTCTACGAAAAAAATATATCTTTATATGAAAAATTTCCACTTGGTTAGACCAAATTGAGCTTTGGAGTAACATTCATATTCTCAAATTCCATGTCTGAATTGCGTGGGTTGAATACGGTTGGATATTCTTCGATTCGAGGGCTAATGCACTGCGCATCAGTTTGTATTATACAAGCCAATTATTGCATGATTTGCACGCACCTTCCCTCCCACACGTGAATTCCTTGCAAATTAGGTAACATGGTATTTACATGTATCTTCTCTCATGAAAATCAATTAAGTTTCGTTTTGATTTTTGTTTATCAATTTATCGTTTGTTTATCAATCTATCGTTTGTTTAATTTTCTGGCATATTTCAATACTTTTATCCAGAAGGAAAAGTTCGGCATCTTTGCAAGAGTGAAAGAGACTAAGAAGTAATACTATTGAGTGGAGGACGTGCAATCAGTTTCTATATAATCGCTCTTTGAACTTCTTGAATGACGCTGTTGTATAGTCCAGAGAGCGCAAAAGTGCTCCAGGCACCGAGAGAAAGGCCTGTAATTGCAACCTTATCGTGTTTAAATACAGCGCTTAATAATATAGGAACAATTTTTTTCTAATTGAAAGCTTTACGCGTCTTCGCAGAACACAATAGTCGGAGAACCTTAGGCATATATTACAACTGTGAAAGGAGAACGATCAGTACGTTGTTATTATTATTATCATCATATCATCATCATCATCATCATTGTGTAATGAACATGTTCACTGATAATTATTCGCTTCTCTTCAATTCTCGATTTCGAAATTGTATGGTATTCAGTCGAGTATATTGATCCGCAGATTGTTGAAAGGATTGCAATTCACTAAAACAAATAACCGCAAAAGCGAAGCTAAATTTCAACGTTTCATGAATTATAATGTTAAACAGCATCAAAATTTGGTGGAATATTTTGTATCTGTTTTTAATAAAATGCACATCGATACTAAATTCAGTTTGAAATTGACTACGATAATTCTGTGCATCAATGATCGTAGTTTGATGGCGGTTGCAACGATGATGAAGACAAATTTTATCACTGTGCCTTTATTTACCACTTCATGCTTGAATTACTCGACCCGTTCTCGAAAGCACAGTCAGTATGCACATTTCATGAGCTTCTCAAAGGCATCATGCTTGCAACGTTTTAATTTCTAATTCTGTTGATTTTAATCAAAATACATATGATTTGTAGTTGTTTGAGTATCTCTCGTATTGTACTAGTTCTTGCTAAGTGACTGGAACTTTGTCAAGCACTTCTTGCTAATTTTGAAAATATAATTTCGGCATTATTCATGCAATAAAATAGCAATATGCAAATTAGAGATGTTTAATGTATATGTCTCACCCGGCCTCGATGCTCGAAAGTTTTCTGAAAGTACTCTTAAATCGACAGTATTCCTGGCGTTTCCGACTCTTTAAGCTCTTCCAAAGAAAATGAAGAAGAAAAAGAAGACGAAGCAGGAAAATAAAGGAGTAAAACGGATGGGAAGAAAAAGGAAAAGTGTGGGTGAGGCGTGTCCGCTGTAGGTTCGTCGAAGATTCGCGGCCTGGACTTACGGCTGCCTTTGCCGCATAATGGATGACTTCCTAACGACACTTTAAGATAGTTCTCACTTCGAGTCACCTATAGTATTTTCTTTTCTAGTAGTGCATATGCCGAACAAGTCCAGGGAAAAGTAATAGTTTTCTTTAAGCATCTCATTACTGAAAAAGTAAATGAGCTGATATTTTCAAACATAACATGAATCAATGAAAATAATATAAAATTTTAACTTGGAACAGGAGATTGTTCAGTTTTCCTGATTTTGTTATTCGATACTTTCCAAGATAAACAAAATTCGTTCCGCGAATTCCAGAGAAGAAGGTCCGATGAAAAGTGGTTAAAGTCCAAGGAAACTTTAGCGTCACTTCCATTAACTCCTGCCGTCAAAGCGTTACCTTGACTAGTTGACTTCATATAAAACTTGAGATTGGAGACCTTGCGAAAAATCGATTTTCTCCTCAATTTCGACTTTGCGATTTAGTCTCGCAGCCAACGAATCTTACATGTGTAGAACAAACCCCGCTATAAAGTTTGCTTCACAGCCGATCGAGGTATCCCAGAGTTTTCGAAACTCTGACAATATATAGATATTGAGTTTCCCCGTTTGATCTCCTTCGACTAATCAAACTCTCGCGAAACTCGCTTCCTCAACGAGTGGTGTCGATACCAGGAAAGCGAAATAAGAAAAGTGGCTGGATCAAGGCTTGAATAGATTGCGGTATAACACGCTCAAAGGAATTATTTTCCCAGCCAAATTATCTACAATTTTCCCTTCGATATTCGCTTGGTAATCGATACCTATACAAATTTTGGTTCATTTCCCGCATTGTCGGTCGAGATTTAAAACAAAATTCTGATAATGGGAAATATGAACCTTTTTACCTGAAATATATACATATATACCAACTTTCATTTGTTCTGGTATGTACATTTTTTTTTTAATGAGAGAATTCCTACATTTTTGTTAAAAATTTAGTACTATAAATGGAAATATAGCATAAAATGGATTTTTTACTGAATCTGAATTTTTTTATATCTGAATTTCGTGGGGAATGTAATATGTATATTGAAATGGTATAGACGGATGGTTGGATCCAATTTTTTTGCCTCGAGCGAACGTTTTGCACTTTTCCAGTCGTAAAGCGAATGGCTCGGAGGTACAGGGCTGTATTTTGTCATAGAGTTCCCTTATAGCCTAGCTGGGAACAGCTTCCATGTATCATGTGTGTAGTTTTCTTTTCCTGCCTCGCCAGCACCAAGTCTCAAAGATACTTAAGTACAACGCGATGCAGTTGCACAGCGCCGCGCCACGCCAGGTCTTACGATATCTTTATATCTCTTTGTCGCTTAAATCGCGTCCTCTTAGCAGTAGCTGTTTCTCGAGACTTCGTACGTATTTCTTTTCCGATTGGTTGCAACTTGCAACTCCATGTGTACGATTCCACCCGGGGAATCTATTTTCGATCGTTTAAAACATCCTTTGAATAATGTTCCAATGATAGAAATTGAATCATTTCTATTTACTTATTGCTGGCCGATTTAATGTTTTTTTTTTGTTTTTTTTTTACAATAAATCAATTCCCATCGAGGCAAAATTGTGGGGTTTCATTTTATCAAATGGGTCGGAGCCTTTCAAATAAATGAATTGAAACTAGTCTCGTTAACAGCCTCTATGTGGGTAATCACTAAATTCCGTGATTTCATGTTTTAAACTACTCCGATCATTTTTCATTTTCAGGAAAATGCTAACCAAAATTGGCTTTGTTTAATTAAATAAATATATATAATTTTCTATTTTTCTTCTCTCTTCTAATGAAGTCTTTTTTTAATTTTGTTCCAGGTATGTATCATTTCTTACACTTGAGAGTTACAAGGAGTAAGTCCCATTTTCAAGACGGTAATGTACAAAATTCGATATTCTTGGCTTTTTATCTGAGTTGAAGAGACTGAGAAATTGTCACTTCTCGACTTCCTTTGTGCTCTTAATGGGGACCACGTGGGCACATATTTACAATCGCTTACATTGTCACTGAAACCGTTTTCATGTTAAACGATTCGTTATACTTGGCTTCCGACACAACGTTAAATCCCTCAGGTTCCACAATTTATTTCGGATTAAACGGAACTCAGAGTGCAACTCATGATCGCTTTAGAACATCCTCTGCGCATGCTTAACCCTGATTAACAAAACCGCTTGGTCATCCGTATCTCCAGAAGTGTCCCCCGTATATCCGTGACATTAACCCCGGGAACATTGACTCGTCCGAAAGATTTGAGTAGCATTTGCTCGAAGCATATCGTAAAACATTTTTTTATCTTTGGTAATGGATTTAAAGCATAAAACTTGGAATATTCGTTTTTATGCGAAAGTAGCTTTCGAAATCAGCACTCTGAATAATCACACACTCGGCCATAAATGCATTACAGTACTGGACATAAATTCATGAAATCGTGAAGTCGCGTACACTGAATCGTTTCGCGAATCACAGAGGTTTAATACCCAGTGATCTATCCAAGATAGGAGGCCCATACGTGCGTTGATACTGGTCGTGTATAAGTACGTTACGTACATTATATCGTGTACATTTATATAAACCTGAGCGCGACGCACTTCGTCATCGAGATACACCCCGTGTTCAAACAATGCGAGCATCGCGAGACTCCGTTTCTCCGTACCGAACCCGTTTCTCTGACCTTATCCTCTGAGACAGGTCAAAGGCCTCAACATTCAGCGACAAGATAAACTTTGCCATATTTCGCAAAATTGAGGTGGCAAATAAATCGGCGACGTTAAAAGTGGCGTTTAAAGTATTACACATATCTCAAGATAGATTGTTTCATTTTGTCTTAAAAGTCTGATGGTACGGGAGCCAATCGTTCACAAGCAAGTTGCTGAGATTCTATCTCAATTCAGAGTCACAAGTTGTCTCAATCGCGTTCATTTCGTGAGCCGAGTTCCGCAAACGCAAAAGGGTTACAAGGTAAACAGATAAAGGCCACAATTCTTTTCTCTTTTCGTTTCTCCCCTTGTCAAACTGGCTGGCTAATCTGTTTCGCGATCACCAAAGCGTTAACTCACGTGGCAATACTTCTTCTTAAGCTACCCAATATAATAGCCTTTGATCCGACCTTCCAAATAATTCATCAATCTTTTTTTTTTACCACCGAAATCTGTAGATGAGCGAATTTATTATACGATATTTATAACGTCATATTATGCAGAATTAATTTCATCCTGGACAAGTTCAAAACTGTCTTTGATGAAAAAAATATTCGGTGTGTATTTTCCACCCTTCAAAGTCCACAATGAGAAAAGTCTAGTCGCGTTAATGGAATGTGCAGTCACGTTTTTATGAACAGCCTCCCTAAGATTCTGTAATCCATTCAAAATGTCACAACCCCTTAGAATTTTTGCATAATTTATGCAAAGCAAGGAGAGTTATAATGAATGAGCGTATATAATAACATATTTTATCCTGCCTTCGTTATAAATAATATGAACAACAGGGAGGAAGAGCTCAAGTTTTTAACATACTTTTTAAATGATTCTTTAGTCTCGACTTTCCTCCTTGCTCTCGTGTTCATGCCAATAACTTGACAGTTTCCTAGTTAATACTGAAGATGTCAGTTTCACCCTTTTATAAAGCGGACACGCTATATCGATTTTTCCTTTGATGAGTTCAATTTATACTGGGGAGAAAGAAAGTTTGATGGATGTAGACATTTTAGAATCCATCACTGTCTATATTTATGATATCAAAATGTCGCAGAGTCGTGCAGTGCTCGCAAATCCAGAGATGGTACATTTCCAGCAGGTAGTGAGACCGATTAATTTCGCGTCTGGAAAACTTTAGCGAAATATGACATTTGCACTTGGAAAAAATATACAGAATGTATTAAAACTTCTTATTTAAGGATATTTTCCCTTTAAGGATATTTTCCATTTTCTGATGCTATTAGCAATGCTTTTATTATGTCCCATAAAAATCATTGAATTAAATGTGAAGGGCGCCCTTTGAAGCGGAATCTTTTACTGCTCTGAATAATTCTCTCATTGGAGGGACGACGATTGAAAAATACACTTCTGAATAAGCTGGATGTCTCCTTTGAATTACGTATTACGTCAAGAGTGAAAAGTAAATGGCCGCGACACTGAAAGTTTATGCACCCCCGGTGTCTACGGCAGAATCCTCGAAGCCACTTATTTCGCTCTCGGTGAAGTAAAACGCGTTACCACGAGCATCGGGCATCGTCGAGATGCAGTCGCATGTAACGACACGGAGAAAGAGCCGGATGCAAGAATGAGATAGACAAAACGAATGAAATGGGAACATAGAGCACTAGAAAGAGCAAAGAGGATGCAGAGGTCACTTCGTGGCGGTCCTCTCCTGGATTAAGGATGGAACTGTTGGCGAGCTTAGTTCGCGGTTGGTTGCCTTTACGAGTTACCGGCATTTGCGTATTTCACGAAGGCCTTTATGATTGCGACTGCACGAGAGGACCCTTATCTCTCTTAAGAATCTACGGATTCGGAATTCTAAACCTCGAATCTTGACCCACAATTAAACTTAGTAATATACATCTTTATTCAGTATCTTCAGTGTCTTCCTTTGGTGTTGATAACTTTTCAGCTCTGGAAGCCAATCAGCTAACAGAGTGTTTTGGTAACTGCATCATCAAATTGCCAAATATAAATTCATTTCATGCAGAGACCTCTAGAATCAACTGACTTGAAGCAATCTCAGCAATATGCAGTATTATATTCCTAGCTTTGGATCATTTCAAATTCCACGTAATACCGATGAAGTTTTATTATTCGGGAAGCAAAAGGTTGAGTGAGTTTGGAGATTCTTTTTCCCAGTGAGGGCATGGAAAGGGTTGAATAAGCGTTATCGAACTGGCACGTCCAAATGCCCGAACTATACGCCTAATGCAAGAGCTGGAACCTAATCGCAGTATGCAAATCACAGGGCGTCTCTGGGCACATTCGTATAATCAATGGTCTGCTTCGGATCGATGCTGAAACCATCGTCTTGCACCTGCCAAGCATTTCCAAATCAAGATTTGACTCTCTTCAAGTTCTCTGGAATATATAATTGCAATTATAGTCCGAAATAATGACTGTTTACGGATTATTGTTTAGACACTCGAGTGAATATTACCCAACTTTCCGTTATGAAGATGTAAAATCCCAGCTTAGGTGGGTGAGAACCCTTCTGACTTCACTCCAAACAGCTTGGGCTTCGATGTCTACCATCGGGCTCATTGAAGTTATCGTCGTACTTTTCCTATACCGGTCATATACTTCAGGAAAGATTATCCCGTAAATACACTCTTGAACAGAGTCAGCTTTGCCGGAGATCGCTTCACGGATTTGGAAACTCTTGAAAGGTTTAGAACTTCAGTCGACGAAGGCTTGTACATAAACCAGCTTGCATCGAACACTGAAACGTCTAGGTCTAGACTCTAGATGTTTTCAAATGACGCTTTTTCGTCAAATTGAATTTGCAATGCCTTCCAAGAAGAATACAATGTAAAACTCGATTTCAACTTCCGCTTGAAACCTTCTTTCAATTTCCTTTCACTGGTAAATGAAAAGTAGCTCAAGCTAAATAAACAAATCCAGTATTACAGTCTTCTGAAAAATCATGAATTTCAGATTTAGTTTTCTCGTCGGATAAATAAGTTATAACTTGACATAAAATCTTTTTGTTCCCATTCGGTAGAAAGGTTACGAAATCCTGTTGGTTGAGAGAAAATCGAGTGTTTAATAATTACTCTTCAATTATACGTGGAATCGTATATCCGATATCTTTCTCGGAAATGCTGTTCTTTCCCATCGAATGGACGAACGTGCCCTGTTTTCGAGACCTTTGTATGCATGAAATGTATTTCAGAGAGAAAGAAGGAAGAGACTACAATTTCTTCCAGACAGAATTTTCAACCAAGTACGACACGTATTGACCCTTCATTTCAAAACGTCACTCTCCACTTTGATAAGCAATTTTCTTTCTTTCATTATGCTTGAGATTGAAATCCATTGTTCTCAAAAACCAATATCATTTTTGGCGCTGTGACGTGCCATTATTAATGGATAGCGGTCGCGACTTTGTGAAAAATAATATCTAATTATGGAGATCATATTCCGAACATGAACGAATCCATCAAAAATGTCAAATGGAATATGAGACGTAGAACGTGCACAAAATACAGAAAAGAATATCGAATGTGCACAAGCCAGGAATTCAGATAATATCACAAATCAAGATATAGGGGTTGGAATCTATTGTTGTTTTTCCATTGTTTGACTTAAACATTGAAGAGAAAATTTAATCAAGTGGAAAGAAATATTTTGGTATCGAGAATCATTAATTATTTTTATTGTAGTCCTCTATTTATTATAGTAATTATTAATATAATATCATTAAAATCACGTCAAATCTCTAGTAATTTCTTAAAATCAATTAAAATCTCTTAAGATCCTTCAAATTTTCTAAAATCCCCTTAAATTCATTCAAATATTTTTTATTTACTTTTAAACAACTCGTTTGACATTTTTTAAATTCATGAAAAATTTCTTTCAATTCCTAAAAGTTTTAAAATCCATTAGATTTTTTTAAATCTATAAAAATATCTTCAAAATATCTTGAAGTCTTGTAAAAATCCTGAAAATGTTTTTCATTTTTTTACGGAAGTCCTTTAAAATTCCTTTAAGGAATTCCTTAAAATCACTAGAAATCTCTTAAAATCTTGCAAAATTTCAAATAGAAAAATATAGTTTTTAAGTAAATGTATTATATGATGATTCTATCATAAGAGGGACCTTATAATAATTATAAGGAATGCATCTTCATCTAAAGAATCCTTGATAGAACAAATTGAAGGGTTGAATGGAGAAGATATGCGTAGGCTCAGAAAATAGAAAACGACAGTTGAGTGATCGTTGATGAGCGAAAGATCAATGATATATAGACTAGAAGAGAATAGGAGAGATAAGTAATAAGAAGAACTAACGAGGTCTTCGATTTTCATTGAATTGAAAGGAAAATGATACAGGTCGGGATGTTTCGAAGACTCTTATCCTCCGAGGGCTCTGACTGACTGAGTGAATAGGCCGGGGTGAAGGAAAGAAATAAAAGGAGGGAGGAGGAGGGATCAAACAAGATAGGGTGAAAGAGAATGAGAGCAAGTGAGAGAGGAGATAAAGAATGTGAGGAGGTGGCGAGAGAAGGAGAGAGCTAGCGGGTCGACTATCAGGGTCATTAGTTACGGATGTCCCGTCCGAACCGAGACCACTCTCGTCTCGATAAACAGAGTGGCTCGAAAAAAAGAGGCACAAATAATAATTATATCCCGGTAATATAACGGTCAGCGTGGCACGGTTATCTGCGTCTCTGAAAGTGCACTACGCTGTCCATAAGATAAAACGTCGCCGTCCCTGGGCTCTTTTTTTCTTTTGATTGGGCCGTGTCCGATATGGCCGCACGACACACCGAACTCACCCAGAATTATGGAAGCAGCGACTTCGAAGGTCGATGTTCCGATCATGTTGTACTCGAATGTATGTAACTTGCGGGTCATGCTTGTCGCACGTCGATTGGTCGATTGCCACAGGTAACTCGAACTTGCCGCGTATTTACCTTGACGAATTACCAAACGAGAGAATCCTCTCCTGTCCTCGAGATTAAACGACTCCACCAGCTTAAAACCACTCCCAATACTCAAATCCATACCTAAATTCTTTATGTACTCCAGTCGAAGCACTAAAGTAGATCGCATGGATGTCACGCTTAATCGGATAACTTCCAAAGAGGGACTTTACTTTAGTACGTTTTACAGTCACTGGAACGAAATCAGATTCAGTAGTTGATAGACACGTGAATGATAGACCTGTCAAAATTTCAACTTAAATACCAAATCGGTACGTCTTCGTTAGTTTGTTGTTTTGAATACAAAATTGATTCACACACTGAAAAGTGTTCTTCTTTTTTTTTTAATTTATACAATATTCGTAACAATGGCTGCTTCGAAGCGTGCAACTGGCGAACACATTTATGTTCACCTGCGGCACGCGTCACGGCCGAAGAGCCTGCTTTCCTACACGACTGAGGGCGTGAGACCGTGAAAATCACCCCCTGAAAAGGAATCGTTTCGGTTTGTGACGCAAGGCAAGCAAAAACTCGAGGGAGTAAGTACCTTTCAAGTTATCGAAGAGCGAGAGTCAAGTATTCCCGAGGACACAAAAAAAAATTATATAGATCGTCCGATACGAAGCTTCCTGCACTGAAAAGTGTTTAATCCTATAATATAAAATAATCACCAAACAGTTAATTTACTGAAGGATTTATTGAATTTATAATCTATATTTTGGCATAATTATTCTTGCTACAATGAATGGTTTCTTTCTCAGCATATGAAGCTGATTAAATTAGTATATTGACGACCACTCATAACTGGATTTACTAGCAACTTGGTAAATGAAATTCTTAATTTCTAATTCCGTTTTTTATTTCATCGGATATTGAAGATGGAAGTAATCTAGAAAAGCGTAGCGTAGATATCGGAAAAGATAAGAATTTTCTATCTCAACTCTCGCTATTTATTTTATCGCTCGGTATTATCTTCGTTTCTGGTTTTACAGGGGCTTCCGCCTCTTTTGTGTTTCGAAATTAACGACATCGTACGTTCTTTCATTTCACCCTCTAAGGAGGACTTTAAAGGAATGGAGGAAATTCGAAATGACCATCGGCAACGGGAACGTTGGCTGTCTAGCGCAACGGTGCCAGCAACAAGTGCATAAGTTCGTGCGTCCTTGATATCGCGTCGCTGTTTCGCGCCGGTTATTTCTCGAGATTCCTACGCCCTAGCAAAAAAGTGCCTCCAATTACGAGGAAACTGCGCGGCACTCTTCTACATCCCTCCTCCCGTTGTCTCTGCTCCAGCCACTTCCGACAAAACCCGTTCTCACTCGGTCGAAATTACGTAGGTATATCCGCCACGAAACTTGTAACAGCGGAAAAAAAGTATAAGAAGATAGAAGAAAGAGATCGAGAGTAACGGAGAAGAAACTGTATATTGCTTTCTAGTGGTAAACCTTGCGCAAAAACGATAATTTTATGCTAAGCGATGAACACATTCATAAGATAATTCGATGTGGTGAAATTCGCGACTGAAAATCCCCATATGGGGATACAGCTATATATGTAGAAGCCCATATGAGGACGCATATGAGATTTCAACAATTTCTAGAAACATATCAAGGGATTTCAGGCGATTTCAGGAAATGTACGTGCACCAGATTCTAAGGAGGATTAACCCTTGAAATAAGAACTTGTGTGAGACTCCATATGGGTTATTATATGAGGATTTGATTAAAACTACAATATGTCGTTATAAATTGGCTAATAAAGTCGCTTCCAGCTTTATCCTAATCTCAAGAAATGTAGTATCATGGAAAAGTGAAGTAAACTTGACTCGAGGATTCTAGAAGTAGAGACTGGAGGCGCATTTCTGGATAAGAGGTTGACCAAGCGTCAAGATGCCATCTTGTACCACATCTTGGCCTAAGCCCCAAGGGTTCTCCTCGAGTATGTCACTCCATGAAAGTAGCAACTGACTTTAGTAACGTCGTGATCTACCAATGCAGTTTTACAAGTATCCACTTACAAAATTCCTAACGATTCTCACTTAACCCACAAAGGCGCAAGTTCCCCAAGCTCCTTTGTTCTTAAACCTCAATTAGTATCGATCTCTGATCCAAAACAGTCTCTCAAATTACCCGAAACTTATAATTAGACAAACCGGTAGAACTGGAGATTAAAGTAAAGAAACATTTATATAAAAGAAATTCATTGATTAACTTTGTTTACGTTACTCAGACTCTTCTGAAGTGTAGTAAGAAGCAAAACCAAAAACGGATCGTAAAGTTAAAAAAAAGTGGCAAAGATAAAAAGAGTGGTAGAGCTGGTCTTGACATGGTTGTATACGTAAAGAATACAATGTGGAGAGTAATTCAAAGAGTCAAACGGAAAGGTTTGAAGCCACTCTTATCCTCGTTGAAAGGAATCTAGTTTCGTTGGTGTTGGAGAACTGGCGGTGGTGGTTAGGTGGCATTGGGGTGGCAATATTTTAAAAGGCTGTGAGTCTGTTGCGGGCAGAGTAGCAGCACACCGTACACTAGGTGAAGAGCAGAACCAACTTGCGCAAGCCGAGAGAGTAAGGGGAGGGCGTGCCCACTGTTATCTTGCTTGTTCCCTGGATGAAATATCGGCTAGCAGTTTCAGGCCTCTTTCCGACCCGCCTTCGAGCTCTCAACCTCCTCAGCGCAATGCTATAACCAACCCCCGCAGATGTACGCAACTTTCGTTCCCTTCGAATCACTCGACAATGTATCCAACCTTGTTGGCCGATTTTCAACGCGATTCAACACTGCGCATATAGTAGGAAACTAGTCTCGTGTTAATGTCCACACCCAGAGCAGGCCTGATCTGCACTCATCGATCACCTTCCCTTTATCTCTCCTACGCATAGACCCAACGAAAAAAAATACCTCTGTTGTTCTCCCGCTGCTGGTAAATTACATTAGGTTTGGTTATAGTCCATCAGAGTATGCTCGATGAACAAGATGGATATGAAATTGTTCCTGCTCTCAGAACCTTCTGAAAGATCACTTTCGTTTTTGTCTTGATAGATTGTCAAGAGTGAGAAAATAGAGAGAGGTGTTGCAAATGATGATGGACAATCTTGTTCTGTGTCATCTGCAGTGGTGTTAAGGATCAAAATGGGAACATATAGTTTGACAAATTGAATGATATTATTGACTCAGGTCAATAATATTGGTTCGGTCCAGTTTTTCTCTGTGCAGATATAGAATTCGAACTTCACGCAGCTAACGCTACTATTCGTGCTAAGCCAATTTCGCTACCTTTGCTACTATTGATTGCAATAGGTGTTGAGTTTCATGGCTCAGCAGACAACACGAACTCCACGGCTTGCCACGATTAAATCAAGCTTTGGTTTAGAGTCGACTTCAACACTCACTCGAGCACACCAATCTCGTTTCAATAGCTTGCATCTAAATTATTTGCTCGCAGATCTAATCACGCTCCTTTGAATACGTTTCAATTGTAGATGATGATCAATCCCTGGGCTCGCAAGGATTTTATCCAATGCGGTATTTGAAGTCAGAGTTTCGAGGATGAAATCGTAATTGTCGAACAAGCTGGTATCAGCAAGTTGTGTCAAGGTAGCAAATCTATCAGTCGGGCTTATCAACTGGCGCGAGACTTTTATCGGGTCCGTTTATTCACGTAGTTGTGCACATTAATTCTTGTTTGAAGTCGTCGCTCCTTGAATATATTCGCGGCCGATAGGTATGTACGGGTGGGTTGAAAGGTGGGTAGGTAGAGGCAGGTAAGTAAAGATCGTACGCAAGAGTAAAAAGCATCGATCTGCGAAATACCCTGTAGCCTTATGTGCGCACCATTGTGCTAGGCTAGATTTACTATCGCTACGGTGTACGGTGTGTCGGGGTGATTCGCAAGGAGAAAACGAAGCAAGAGTAAACGAAATAGAGGGAAGAAGAAGAAGAAGAAGAAGAAGAAGCAAGAAGCGGGGGATGAAGGGCAAAGGTAGAAAAGTGGGAGGCAAAAGAAAGGAAGATGGTGACAATGCGATCTTGACTCCGATACGGAATTGCCGCTGGCTCCAGGTATGGTCTGCTGAAATGAGCATAAGCTCCTTTGGTTATTTCTTACCTCGAATTGTGTACCAACGTTCCAAATATCTTCTCTCTCACCCTTTTTTTCTTGAGTTCGCGCGGCCCTTTTGACCCTGACTTATCGCCACGAACTCGAACCTCTTCGTATTCTCACGTTTATTTCTCTGAATCAACGCTCTCTCTCTCTCTCTCTCTCTCTCTCTCTCTCTCTCTCTCTCTCTCTCTCTCTCTCTCTCTCTCTCTCTCTCTCTCTCTGCCAAAGGCCGCCATCGTGCCATTTTCGCTCATCGCAACGTTCCGGACAATGGAGCTTCTCACTATGGAACTTCTGAAACGATATGTGTCGTTGCTATCGCCCTACGTCTTTTCGTGGCTAAGCAAAATTCAAGAAAGGGATGAGTAGTCTATACTTGAAGTCTATCCTGATGTGCTATTCTTCACATCAACACCCTATGTGTTTGTTTGTTCCAAATAACACAACAGATAACTAACGAATTGCCACGCTGAGAACGAGTGAAACACGTAATGTGGAGTTTGCTAAACGTTGATGCAACTCAGCAGCAGCAGCAGCAGCAGTACTGTCCGATGGAAAAGTTTACGTGCAAGTGGGATAACAACGGAAGCCACGCCGATGTTGTTCGAAACTTGTCCTCTGGTTCTCTATCACACGCTTCGCGACGAGAAAGGCTATTTAATATAACTTCTCCCTCTTGCTAAAAGCAAAGTGAACTTTCAATTTCATCAATATAACGAAATCAGGCGGACCAATCAATTTTGTAATCGGTTTAATACTGTCAATATTTGATACTATATATTATACTATCAAATACTATAATATTTGATACTATATCATGATTATATTGATTTTTAATTAGTGAGCATACTCCAATTGAATAGAAGTAGTTTTATATCACAAAGTTCGCTAAAGGGAATGACGAAGAGAGGGTAGTTGTATAAAAATGGCTCGAGTGGGAGCCGGTGATAGGAGCCAAAGGAAGTCTTGTTCTTACAGAAGCAGCGAGAAAAGAATCCCTCGGTCGCCATCAGTGAGAAAAACTTTTCAGCCAATCGAGTAATTAATTCCCTTATTCGATGCTCGCTTTACTCCTTTCGCTCTTTTCTCTCCTTTTTTCCAGATCCCTTAAGTGGGTACGGCTTCTTGAAATATCTAAAAGCATTTCTTTCAATCTCACCGGGCCCGTTTGTACTCCAACTTTCATAGGTCTCAAGATCCCGATCTCTTTCATCGGTAATGCTCTCTATCTACCACTGAATTCGCAATCTTCAATTACTTACAAACCATATTATAGAAACAGTTTGACGAAGTGCGACTTTTTGGCACCATTAACAGAGATGTTCTCTTTAAAGATATTGATTACGTCTATAATCTTTTATAGACGTATGACTTTTACAGACTATGACTTTTAAAATTAAAATTTTGGAGATTAGCTTCTTTCAATTGTTATTTCTGGAAGGAATAAGAAATTTGACTTAATTAAAAAATTCTGTCTTAAATGAGAAGCAAAGAATGAAGGAACGGGAGCCAAGAGAAACACCTTGAAAGCGTTAAACGTGACCCTTCTCGTAGTAAGGAGAGCCACCGTTCCCATATAGCGCATCAAGGGAGTGCAGGCGAATTCGGCGCTCTGGCCCGATTACAGGGGAGAGCCCTTTTTTTCTTTTCTTCTTTTTTTTTCTCTTGCCCTCCTAACGGAAACCGGCCACAGTAGAACGAAGACACGCATAACGCAATCTACACGCTTCTGTTACCCTCAAACATCGAACACCGTCAACCTGACATCAGATTAGATCGTTCTCAGGTGCATCTGCCCACGAATTCTTTGTTCTCATCAGTCTCACCCGACCAAACGGAACCCTTTCCCTCTTTCTGCAAAGATCTTATCAAAATCACTGAAAACGACGTTTGGCACTAGCACCATGGGGTTGAAACCTCCACTGATGATTGTACACCTATTTCTGACATCAAGATATTTCAGGATACTGCAATGACTTTAGATGATTTCACTGACTTCAGGAAATTTCATGAAACTTCCAGCGATTTCAACTGAATTCATTTGTGTTTATGTGAAGAATATTGTGGAAAGTTAGCAGAAAGGGTTTGGGGTGTAAGTATAGATGTATACTCTTGCAAATCCCCCCTTTGTAGACACCGACGGTGGCTGCTGGCTCTGAATGTATACGTAGTTGGCAGCAGCAATGCCGAGATGCGGTGCTGACGTTTTGCCAATAAACGTTCGGAGTCGGCGACAGTGCGGTGTTCTTTTTGATTAAACGCTTTGAAGCCCAAAGGTCGGAGTCGGGAATTGGAATCACAGATTTTCTCGTTCTCTGTGAAGCGAGCAGTGTGTTTGCCTAACTAGTTACCGGTGGCAGCTCGATAGGCACCAGGTGATGCTGTCTCGTAGGAATTTATATTTATATTTACCAAAAAACAAAAAATGCTTAATACTCTGTTTTTCTTCATCTCCCAAAACGTTTTTAAACTCGCAGGCCGGCTGAACCGCACTAACTTTATTATATACATTCATTGAAAGCATCTTGTTGCACCTATATGTACTTAAATCGTGAAAATCAGGATTTGGAAGCAGATTTGAGGTACAGATTCAAATAGAAACGTTGAAAATCTGGACACGTGCTCCCTAATCGTGGGTAGAGCGGAAACGGGCAAATTCCCTCGGCATTCCTAAAAGGGCCGACAATGCCGGAATCTTACCGCGGATTTCTCGCTCTTGTTTCCAGCAGTCTAACGAATGGCTCGAGTTTTCGTCCCTTCGGGCGAATCGCTCGGGACTTGTCCAGGCTCACTTAATTCTTCGTTCGAAGCGTCGTTCTCGATGCTCGGTACAGGATATTCAAGTCTCTTTTAACGTCGGTATAGGATTCCAAGTTAGTGTTCATGAAACGCTATTTGCTGCAAAGCTTTCCAGCTGGGCAAGAAGGCAGGAACAACTCGAATAAGTGCAGGTACAACTTCATCTGCAGAAAAGTGACAACAATTTTATGACTCCCGATCCTCTAGCTTTCCACTTATCGTGACTGTAAGTATTTTGTTTTCAATAATAAAACAGAAGAGAAGAATAAAAACGTATCTAAAGTTTCAAAGATGCTTGCCAATCCTTTTATCGCTGAGGAAGATGCCAAAATAAATCAGAAAGTTTTTAGATGGCAGAAGTGAGAGGAGATTTAACATTTGATAAGATAACTTATAATATTTTTATATTTTGTCTCTATACTTACTCATAGAAATTGAATTGGTTTTGTATGACGAGGACACTTAATTGGCATGGATTGAAATCCATTCAAGAGTATTACATTGAATATGCGCTAATAACGCGCATAAAGTGCATCCATCACGTATTTCCAAACCTTTGTAGATTATTATTTACACTGCTTTATTAACAAGCCCTAATATTGCGGGCAGCTAAAGCCGCTCGATAATCCATCCATCAAATTTGCCTCTCCTGCAGCGAAGCTTGAAATTCTCCAATTCATTTAATTTCGAAACAGCATTCGACTGTTTACATATATTCCCAGTTAATTCGAGACTAAATTATTTTAATTAAACATTTCTGTTAAATTTCTATTATTCATACGTTATCAGTACTTTTTATCATTGATTACACTTAACTTTATTTGATCGACTCGATTAAAATCATACAGCTGGAAATATTCATTCAAGTTCGATTTACATTTCGAGAGGATTTCTCAGAAAAATAACTCCATCTACTTTTCCGTGGTAAAGCTTGATTACTCAGTTGTCTCCAGACAGTTTCTCTTTTCCTGAAATTCTCGAAAAACATGGGTACATCGCTTCGATCCCTCGCAGTAACATGATACAACTCGTATCTTAGAAAGACATACAATCGATCGAAAACATGTACCCACAGACAAGTCCGTTATTTTCTTGCACCGCCAATTTTCGAAACCAAAATAAGAAAACATAAAAAAAATAATTTTTTACTCGTATGCCATTGAAATCCCTTCAAATTCATTCAAATCCCTTTGATTAACTTTTAAATAACTCGTTTTTTATTCTCTGAAATCACTAAAAGTGCTTAGAAATCTTACGAAATTTTTTTCAAGTCCTACAACCTTTTTGAATTCTTCAAAAATTCCTTGAAATATCTTAAAATCTTAAAATCCTTCCAAGTCCTTTGATGTGAAATGATAATACTTAAAAATGAAATTCTGTTTGAATAACACTTATTTTAAAGCGACGAGTCTTTTCTGCGATTTGCATCACATGAACAAAGAAGACATCGATCACTTTTTCGATCTTACGGCTTTTCTGAAGCGTAGGCGAACCAGACGTCCGCAGATACGAGTGCATTAGCTTCCTGCCCGCATGATCGATCGTCCCTTACGAGAGTCGGTGGGATGCAGGATTTGTTCTTGCATGTACCAAGCGTATTTATAGCAAAGGAACCTTTTCGCAATTAGGTACGATCCCCGGTGATCGTTCAAACGAGATAGATATAGATATATATATATATATATATATATATAT